>VYZT01046992.1:10373-120127 GCA_013400735.1 Pomatostomus ruficeps
GGAAGAAAACCCATCAAAGGCCAGGGGACAGATATTTCTTGTAAATTTTTTTCTATCGGGAATCTCATTTTATTGTGTTGGTTATACAAAATTGTTTTTATGAGGCTGATTATCAATGAATAAAAAATAATTGATTAAAAAATAGAAATTGATAACAGGACTGGAGAATAGAAGCTGTTTGTCATCTCAGTGAATGGGAATGAATCTTCTACCAGGAGGCTTACAAACAAGTACAGCAAGGCAAAAATCTATGTCCCAGTAGAGATAAATATATAAGCTAAAAATCACCATCTCATACAGCACATATTTTTACAGTAAATCTGGTTTAAAGATAAAAAAGCACAGCATATGGGTAACTTGCAACTGCTTTGGAACTGTGTGAGCACCATTTACTCCAGCAAATGCACTGTTAAATGTCTCAGGGGGCTGCTCAACACACATGTGCACACCTTGTGTCTGTGCACAAGCACAAGTGAGTGTGCAACACACACATCTTTACACCAAGAAATTTCTTATCAAGAGGCTCAGTCTACTGGATTGGGTATATAGTAAACAATTAACCAAAAACATGGGAATATGTACTTCACATCTGCTGCTCTTTAGGATCCTGTGACTGGTTAACATGGAGCCACAATAAAATGACTGCATGGAAGGGAACCTCTTACTTCAGCCTGGTGTTTTCTTATCTTTGCAAGGATTATGTTAATATTCTGTTTCTGTAGAAACAGAAAGAAATTACACACAAACAGGGAGGTATTAAGTAAGACTTCTGGGATCCTTGTTGCAGCAGCGTGGATGGGTGGAGAGAACAGACGATGCATATTTCATGCCATGGGTGAGCACCATCCTCCGCAGACCTCCCACAAGGAGAGCATGGCTTCCCCACAGGACCAGGCCCTTGGGACCATTTTAGTGCAGAGGGAGGAATGGGCTGAAACTGAGGAAAAAATGTTACGTTCCCTGAGAAAACCAAGCAGTTAATTTATTACAAACTTTTTTTTATTGCCTTGTTAATACAGCTCTTCATTATGGTTTTAGAGACAAACTTAGTTGTCACTTGGCCTCTGTGGTTTTGGGTTGGGCAGAGGATTCTAGACACTCTTAAGCAAGAATGCATTTTTGTTGCAAAGAACTTTTCTAAACTGATTTTCTGTGCTGTGGTCTATGCTCCTTTTCACCATAGGAGGTAGAAGGCCACAGATGTATGATTTGGATGTGCAGAACTGTGTTAGCAGTCTTGCCAGACCATTCAAAACTAGACTTCAGATAAACTAGATGTCACTAGGTTGGACTCCCCGCAGTTGGGTTTGTGCTAAGTTTGGCCACTTGCTCCCCTGTTTGTGAGGCCATTACTGATGCTTACATGATCATGTGATGCAAAATAAGACTTGTATACATGAGAAACTTGTATGAATGTGGCAGAAATGGGTCTTAGAAGTATTTTATGAGACATGTGAGCTAGCTGCCATGGTTTGGCAACATTTGAGCTTTTTCAGTTTGATCACTGTAATGGGCAGCCATGGATTAATAATCATGGCAAACTCAAAATAATCTGACTACATCTAAATTACAGAAAAAGAAATTTGGGTTTAAATTTATTAGATAACACATGTCCCATATTTAAGAGAAAACATATAGACACAACTGGCCTGTGATTCCTTTCTCCTTGTGTGGTCCCACTTCAGGACAGACACAGTTCAGGTGATGTGTGATAACAGGAAAACTTAAGAAGGTTGTTTTGATATATGTGTTTAATTTAAACCTGATGCAAAATCTCTACATAGTTTTCAGCATGGCTTCTTTGGGCATCTCCTAACTTGCTGAAAGGAAGTCGATTTTAAATAATGTCAAGTTAATCCAAAACACATTTTTGGTACAGCAGCAGTTGCAGCAGTTTGAACAAATGGAACTTTAGTTAAACAGACAGAAAGAGAAAGAAGCTTTAGAGTGGTCTTTGGTCTAACTGACTTCTCTAGGAGCCAAGCAACAAGATATTGAATAAGATGATTAAACTGTTGTGGGTGAAAAACTACTGAAAAAGCTGCATGCTCCTGCAAAAGCAGCAAAGTACATGTTCAACCTGAGTGCACAAGAAAGATCTTTGTTTAAATGGAATTATTCATGTGGCTTAAAGTTAGGCCTGTGCGCAAGAAGCACTTGCAGAATTTGGTGCAGAGTGCTCATCCCTTTACAAAAATCAAACCTGGCATGAGTGACTTAATATCAGGTCAATATCATTAGTAGCTCTCAGTCCCAATTAGGAAACTTATACAGAGAACAGTTTGGATTGCAAAAGAATTTATGCCCATATTTTAAATGTAAGCTTGAAACACATCCAAAAAGCCATTAATGTTCTCCATTAATTGTCATCTTGTTAAGTTTAATGCATTAATGACTCTGTCTTGTGCAGTGTTATGCATATCAGAGAGAATATCACCACAGAACCATTTACCCTGTCAGCAATACAAGTTGAGGAATGAATTGTTACTGACTCTAAATTTAGGTATCAGGAAAGGATACACTGAGCAAGTGAAAACACAGAAGTAAAATGACATGCCATGGCTTTGTGGGTATGCAGCAACAAGCAATCACAGCTTAACAGACACAAGTAAGCTGCTAAATAGACAGGGGTCCTGCACTCGCTCATGATTTGCCTGAAGATCAAGGATCTAAATACATCTGATCAAACACAACAAATGATCAAACGGCTGATTGAACTTGAACACCAGAAAAAATTCAAGAAATCTCTGTGTAGCAAAAAGGTTCTTCAGAAGATAAAGGGCATGTCCACTTGTACCTAAGTGCTAAAGAGTCAAAGGAATGGCTTTCCAGTTGCAGACGATAATAAAATAGGAACATGTTTTCTCCCTTCCCATGCATTTTTATTCCAGCTCCAGCTAAATTTATGTATTCATATATACATTTTTTTTCCCCCAGAGAAATAAGTCATCTTAGTTATGACACAGTTGAGAGCTACTGGTTTTCTCTGCACTCTACCTGATTTCATACAAGAATCCCTGCCTGTACAGGATCACACAATGAGAGACTGGTGAGTGACAGAGGCCGTTCCCCATCACCAGCAGAATTCATAGCAGCTGTACTGTGCAGAAAAGGTACTCACGTATCCCCCTTCCTGGTCTTGGGACTATGTTTCTAGAGAGTTCCTCAGAAGGACTATATGTGTGGCAGAGATGTAAAACTCTAGCTAAATTCAGGGAGATGCCAAGTTTAACTAATCAATCTTCTGCTTCCCTCCTCCTCCAATCCCGAGAAGCCTGACAGGCTGCATTCTTACTGTACTATCTCTCAAACCCTTGTAAAGAGAAGAAGCCACACCCTAATTAATACATGAAGTACTTGAAAATATTCTTGATTTGTTAAATTGGAGTATAAACTACTGTTAAAATATTTTTAGTGCCTGGGTCTTTATTGTTGTATAGTCATAATCAGCTGTTTTGGATTGAGTGTAGGAAAAACATTATAAATCTTCCTGAAATTTACAGTGAAGAGTATTATACAGCATAGAGGTTTCCTCTGCTCATGGAATTCTAATAATCAATACCATATTATATTATTGCTGGAGTGCATAGTGGCACTTACTGTTTGCCACAGTAGACATTTGGCAGAACAGTGAAGATTACTCAGGTAATTTTCCTCTAAACTTTTGGGTTCCTTATGGAAATCCTTTGGGGGGACTGTAGGAAAAATTACTCTGTACATCTTCCTTTTGTTGAAAATGATAATATATTTGTCAGGAAAAAAAAAAAGAACAAACCAAAGCAACCACCAACAGAAAGAATAACAAACTTCTGGTAACAAGAATGACCCCCATACTCAGAAGAATTTAGCTATGGGTATCAGATATTGATATTATTACATTGGAAGGAACATACATATCTTTTTTTCACTACCACTACTGGCTTAATTTGTGAAACTGTGCTCATGTTCCTCTTGTGGTAGGCAATACACAGGTAGTCATCTGTAATTGACACCAGTGTGGATTTTTGCAAGTGTCTTCACAAAGAGATGCATCGGGCTGATATTGTGTGGTAAAAAATACCTTCTTTCATTCTGACACCAGAGACTTAATTTTACATCCTTTGAGTGAAAGTGGATGACTTTTCTATGTTTTCCAGATAACAAATATTTGCATGTTTGTATTATGCTAAGCACTGCATTCAAATCATCTTATCAAATGTATCATCTGCACAGTGGGGCCAATGTGTCTGACATGCACTGATCTTAAGGGGAATGAGCATATTGTTTCCATAGCATAAGCCGTGGTGGGTTGCATGTGTTGTAGGTAAACCAGAAAAATGTTGTGTTTTCTTTTCCCAGGAGCTCCTGAGACTTATTTTTTTCCCCAGGAAATCTCAGAGGGAAATCTGGGAACTCAATCTCATATTAATGGAGGGTGACTCATAGCAATTGTATGGCCACTTCTTTCAAATTAATTTTCATAGCACCAGTACAAAGGAACTTCTTCACTTGTTACAGGTCAGGCTGGGCAGCTTGTGTAGTCACCGAAATGAGGATAAAGAAAACCTATCCTTCAGGAAATGGAAGCAAAGGTTGTGATTAGGTCAATGTCTTTCTACATGCAAGCAGAAAGATATAAAATCCAAATTTCTATTTAGCAGAATGGATCATACTAGTGTCAATAGATATACACCATCTTGGTCTGTTTTATTAATGTGGACTCCTTCATTTTGAAGGGATTTTGTACTTTTATGTGCCTTCTCAAAAGAATTTGAGTAGAGTTTTTAAGCAGTAAATGTAGTCATTAAAAACAAAAAGGAGAAGGAAGAAGAGCAGACCATTCCTTTTACTATATAGGATAAGAAAACTGAGTCACCTACAAGGAGTTATGACTTGTTACTGGGTAAGAGACATTTTAAATTTTCATGAAAAGCCATTTGAAAAGACAACAAAGGATGGCAGATAAAAATCCCACATTATTAACTAATACAATATAAATTTCAGCATGCAGTATGCACTACAGATAGTCATGGTTTATTGTTACAGTGAATTAATAACATTGTCACAATGGATAACATCACACACTCTGGCTATTCAAATGGTAGGAAGCCCATTAGTGTTTCACACTAACAGAGCTTGAAAATTTAAAAAAAAAACAAAAAAACCAACTTCCCAATCAACAAACAAACCAACTAAACAAACAAAACTGACCACAATCAAACCAGAAAAACCAAATCCACTACTATCAAGTTAAATTCTTTCTTGGGTGGAAAGCAGTGTAACCCTGGCCTATCCTGGCAGCAGCAGCAGGAGCACTCAGACTCCACTGCCTGTTTGTAGGAGATACATGTTTTGCATACACATCGAAGTGCATTTTAATCTTGCTAATTGAATTTAAGGTGGATATTAAAAAACCAAACTCATCACCTTCTCTGCACTTTATATTTTCAGCAGAAGAAAGACTAGCTAGTGCAATATCTCCTCCACCTTGAATATAATAAAAATCCACAGCACCATTCCTAAGGCTTTAGCTTCTCATCAGTGCCTACAGAACATACCATGGTTTGATCTGACTTCCCTCCTCACCCCCAAAACAGACATTTCAAATCTTTGTCTACAATAATGCATACCGTCTTTCAAAGATAAAGATATTCTTTAAAATATCAAAGATATTGTTTCTCAAGGAAAAACCTAGGTTCCTCTTCATCACTTAAAAATTAGTGAGACAAGCTTTGCTAATTTAAGTTATTTTAGACAACTAAGGGACTCGTAATCTCCCAGATTTGTAGTGTTCATGGATTCTTCTGGGAGAAAAAGAATTTTTCACTTTCTTTTAGGAAAAAAAAAATAAAAAGAATGAAAAATTAACATTTTCTGGTAAACTGCCTATTGAAATTAAATTTTAATTACTACTTTAGAAAGATGAGAAGGACTTAAACTAATGTACTTATTCAATAGGAGTAATACTTGGCATAGTTTTTATATTAATAATTATAAACACCTCCAAGTAATAGCAAACTTATTCAGCATTGCAGCAATGAATTCAGCATTATATTGCTGTATACAAAAGCTCCCTAGGGGGATTTTATTTTTTTCTGTTGACATGTCTTTCACATACACATCATTAAAATATTGAAAATACCTGGAATACATTCGACATACAGACATAAGAGCAAGAAATTCAGGACTTGTACAGCTCTAGGTTGCATGTAAACAGGATTTAAAGTTAGAATTAATCTATAAATCCCACATATTAAAAAAACCCCAACAAGATATGTCTTGGAATACTACTATGATACCATCATGGTTTTGCTGTAGAGGCTGTGGAATCTCCATCCTCGGAAAATTTCAAAGCTCAGCTGAACAAAGCCCTGAGAAACCTAGTCTAACTTAGAAGACAGCCCTGCATGAAGCAGGGGGCTGGCCTAGCTGATATTGAGAGTTCCCTTCCAGCCTCATTTATCCTATTATTCACTAAGCACTAAACCAAATACAATATTAAGGAACAATGGTAAACTTAGTATCTAAACCTACAATATAAAATAACTGAAAAATTTGAATTCTGTATGTTGTCAAATATAATAGCTCCTTCAAAAAATTTGTAATTATAGAACCATTTTGATGGATTGAAGTGGATAAGGAGTAATATCAGTTTACACATTTCTAAAAGAGAACTCACTGTTCTCATTGGCAGAAAATATTTCAACAAAACTTTCTAAACCACATCCTCCAGTCTTCTCTTTTTTCTATAGCAGACCTCAAAGTTGTTTTTTCTGTACAGTTTCAGTGGTTTTCTTTCTTGAACCTTAGGTCTCTAATCACACCATTTTTTAATAACAATGAATTTGATCCAATATTACACAGGCTACTTTACAACATACATTCTTCTTCACTTTTACAAGTAAACGAAATGTGTCCCTTTCCCTGTGAAACATATAAATTATTCATTTCTCATCATTTTGTTTCTTTGCAGAAAACTTTATGAAAAAATTTAATTCCTATGAATATCTTGACTGCGTTGCATTAAAAACCACTATTGGTTTAGGTAATAGAATATGCAGTACTGAATTAAGAATATTCCCCATAGAAATCATTTGCTTTCACTGCACTGAAGAAGAAACAAAAACATTAGGCCCCTTTACTGACAAAGGTGTTTGCAATCTACAAAGACACTTCTTTTAATAATAATTTTCAAACCCTAAGATTTCAACTTCCCTTTGGTGTTCTTTAGTAAATTACACATTATTTTTCTTTTCATAAGACATCTTATTAAATCCATCTGAAATTATGTGGCCATTAAAGATTGTCAAAGAATGTAAACAAGTTGAGAAAACAAATCCCATATAATCCTAAATCATGGGGGAAAGTATAGTAGATTTTTTAATTCTGGATTTACCATTTGTGCCCTGTGCACAGCATGTGGGACCCACTAGATGCAGCCAAAAATGAAATATTTGTATTATAGCTGACTTCTTATGCAAAAATGATGAAAACCACAAGCTGTATATATATTTCCACTGATTTACTTGTTTATGTATTTTAAGACTTTTTTTACTGAAGGTTTATCATAACTTTGTCGATAAGCCCTGCTGATACTGAGAAACACTCAAGTGTACTTTTCCAAGCTGTATATTATTATTGTTATTAATAATATTAATAATGCTCAGAAAAACCTGCATTGTATTTTGGTAGCAAACAACTTGTTCTGCAGTCTGATTTTTAATTGAAATATTCCCAAAGAACAGAGAGTAAGCATCCCAATCAGGCCAGGTAAACCTAACACAAATGAAAGGAAGTAAACAGCTGCAGTCTTTCTTTTTACCTTTCATGGAGTCTGTGACTGCCATCAGACACAGAGCGCTTCTGTTTAACTGATTGGCTGAGAAGACAGCCAAATATCTGCAAAGTCTTTGAGGTGTGATGGTGTTTAATGTGAAGGCAAGTCCATACCAAGAAAAATCTCAGATTAGGTGGAGAATTTGAAAGCAACAGGTTACTCATACTGTCACAGGATACTCTTACTACTTATGGTGAAAACCATTAATGTGGCAAGCCTGTAAATATTTTAGTAGCTGCCTTGAAATGAAGTTTGGAAGAAATGTTTGGACAACACTCTTGGGCACAAGGTGTGATTCTTGGGGCTGTCCTGTGCAGGGCCAGGAGATGGATTTTGATGATCCTTGTGGAACCCTTCCTACTCAGAATGCTGTGTGATTCTGTGGAGTGTCTAAAGTAGGTAATACTTCCACTGGTTCCTGTCGATGTAACTCCATGCACAGCTGTTGCATAGCTGAACCCAACATGCCCCAAAAGTGTGGTTTTATACTTTGAAAGTGGAGGCACAATGGCTAGTTGAGCTCAACTCTGCCTGTTACATTTTTGAGTCCCAAGCTTTTCCTTGCTCTTAGGGCCCTTTCAAGTTCTGTCCCAGTTGCAAAGCCCCAAACTGGGAATGATTCTTCTTGTCGATGCTTCAGATTCCTAGGGCATCTCCAGGACATCTGGGTGCATCTATGTGGCATGCAAAACTGGCTGGCCTTGGGATGTCACCTACCCTTTAATCCTTCAGTGGCCAGCCAGTAAGGGTTGTATAGGAGTCAGAGCATTCCTGCAATATCTGCAAAGTGCTGACATCAAGACCCATAATATAACAAAACAGTTAGAGTCCTCTAAACCAAGATGTTACCAGAGAGATTGTGAAAGAATGTTAAAAAAAGAAAAAGTTGAAAACTGATGGGCAAGGAAGACCACGTCATCTTCCAGACCATGCCACCTTGAGTGATACTTGAAAGTGGGCCAGAAATCTGACAAATGGCTGCCAAGCTCAGTTTTGCTAGTTCAGGTTGTCATGACTTTGCCCAATGATAAAGCCACTGAAGGACAGCTTACAGGTGTGGTCTTCTGCCATTTCTTAAAAAGCAACTATTCCTTCAAAGAGACACAACACATTTGCTGCATTGTACAGTTCCTGGAAATAGCAATGCCTTCACTGGAAAGTTCATTTCTCTGAGGTGTGGCACAGCCCATTAGATGCTTTTTCATGACAGCTATGTGCCCAGTGCAGCTGTTCAGGAAACAGAATGACCAGCTGCACTGGGTCTGTCCTTGAGACAAGTATGCCTGGGGTCTACTCCAGGGAAGGCTGTCTTTAGTTCAGCCATGGAGGATATAATTCCATCTTTGCCTGCAATGGTCATGAACTCCTGGCACATGACTGGTGCAACCTGCTCTAGGTGAAGCTGCTGTAGCAGGAGTTTGGACAAGATGATCTCCAGAGGTCCCTTCTAACCCCAATCATTCAGTGATTTTGTGATTCTGCGATACATGCTGTCTATCAGTTCCACAAACTAAACATCGGTAGTGTGAGAATAACCATCTCCCCTGCTGTCAGTGTGTCCTGTTTGCATGTGACCTGACAAACATTAATCCAAGACATTCTTCCAGTGTATGATCAGCTCCTGGTGAGTTTAGGCAGCTCAGAATTTGTTTACAATGTTTTCAAGATTGCTTTCACAATAGATAATGTCCACTGACAACCAGTTACCGACCACAAAACAATGATCAAACATCCATTGTGGATGCATCTAGGAAAGCACTCACTCTGGAAGCCTGTCCTGCAGATCAGCTCTGAAACTGTGTGCGCTGTTAGCTAATATGTTTACACATACATATCCATCTATAAATACAGATTCTTCTATTCATGTACAGGGGCTGTAGTTCTATTTGCCTTTTCCTTGCCTTACATAAAAATAATAAATCATCTGTTCCCCGAAGCTTGATAAAATCTCACCATCACATTTGTCCCCATAAACCACTAAGCATCTTAGATTCTCTTAAAATTCTTCACTGATGGGTAAAATTTTCCTATTTTTTTTTTTCTATAGCAACAAACTGAGTGAGTACGTATGAGAGAGGGAGGCAGAAGCTAACGTGGAGCTGCCATTTTGCCATTTGGCGGTCATAGGGCTTAGACATGAGAACTGAGACCCTGGAGACTCCTTGTGCCTGCTGCAAGAAACACTCAAGGATGAGGAAGAAAGCAAGAAAGCAAAGATGGAGTGATAAATTAAACTAGGGGAAAAAACAAAAGGGAAGACAAATAAGAGATGGAGAGAAAGGGAAAGGAGAAAATACAGCAGATGACAATGTGAGGTCAAGTCGTTATAATACAAAACAAAACACAGACTTATGGTGCAGAAAGGGTCTGAATTAAATTTTCCAGAACTATTTAATTTTGTACAGTTTTAAATGCTGGAAATTTGAAACTCCACTGCTTGCTATTTAATCTTACTTTTCCTTTAATATAATCTTTGCAGTAAGTATACCATATAAACTCAGTGTTAGCCATCAAGGGTCTTGTCCCGATCCTAAACTGAACATTTCTAACTCCCTCTTTCAGATAGTTCAAGATGTGGGTCTGTATGACTGTTGTATAATTAATTATAAAAGGAGAGGGAGCAGGTTGGTTATAATATCTGGAGAACTGAAATGCAGAGTAAGTCTTCAGTGATTTGCTCTGTTTTTTGGTTAACAGAATGTAGGGTTTTAAACAAACACGATGAATTATAAAAGCAAGCATGTTCTTTTCATTTATTATGGATAGAAGAAAATAATTTATCGCATTGCAAAAATAATATTATCTCAGATGGTATAATAGTAATACCTGTAAGAGAACCAAACTGCCATCCTTAAAATACACATTTTTTTCCTTTGAAAATATAGCTCTTCTCTTCAGCATTTATCTTTTAGCAGCTGTCTATTATCCAGTCACAACGTTCAATTTCATTGAAATTATCTCCTAAATTGAATCATAAATGCAGGAGATACCTGTAACATAACAGACAAATGAGGTGTTACTCCGAATGAGCTGGATATTCAGTTCCTGTCTTTACTGACTGTTGCATTTGTTAAAAAGGAAACATAGTGCTCTCATAAATGCACACTTCTTATGAAAAGTTCCAAGCACCAGGTTCCCATGGCCACCTAAATTCTTTCTGTTCTGGACAACTCAGAGCCATATCACAGTATTCTGGGGAGTTTATCCTTGCTTCATACTTAGTATAAGTGCTTTGGCAGAAGAGCACTCTGGAAATTTAATCTATGTTTTGTGACTCCAACATCATCAAGAAATACGGCAATTGTTTCTGGCTTTCGAGTCTTAGATACTGAAACTAAAGAACACTCTTACCCATGAACTCATGAACACATGTTACAGAATGATTTACAGCTCCTCATAATTTTCCTAAATGCTGTGCAAATCTCTCCAGTATCAGAGCCATCTCCAAAGCCAAAGTATTTCTTTGTAATTGCCAAATTTAATCCACTAAACACAGAGATGTATGCTTGGAGACACATAGCATTACTCTTCCTTTGGGAGCTTCAGCATGCTGCTATTTGACTAGGAGATTCTAGTGGGTAACATGGTATCTAAATAAAATGTTGTATCTTAAAAATTCTTTATTTGTTTTACATTATGCCATAAAAAATTATTTACAAAATTCTGTCTTATCTATAGCATGTCATTTATTGCTAACATAATTGCACACTCTTCAGGTAGCCTTCCGTATTTGCCACTAAGCTTGCAAGTGTTATTCATCCTCAGAGTGATGCAGAGGAAAATCTGGGTACACAGCTGTGTTTCCTTCACTGTGTCATGCTTGTAAATCCCTTTTATCAGCTAAAGCAGGACTCAATATGCCAGAGAAATTACAAATAGTGCAAAATTTATTTGTAAATAAATTAATATTATTTTGGGGATCGGTGCACCTGAAGTCTGTATCGAGTTCATCTCCCTGGAAGCAAAGTTACAGCAAGGAGTGAATAACTCACACCGAGCAAAAGTTCTCACTGTCTGAGCAGTGCAATTAAAGAGGTGGGGCAGAGGAGAAAATGCAGTCGGAACATTTTTTTCTTGTTCCAATGCTGAATTTTAGTCTAGGCTCTAAACATAATTCCTCTACACATACATACAGAAATCTAAATCCCAGATGTGAGAAATGATACCCATGTAGACATATCAAAACAAAGCGGGCACAGAGAGCTACTCTATCCCAAGACAGCTAGTGAGAAACCATACCTATGAAAAAATGCTTACTTTTATTAATATTGGGAAGCTGTTATGAAGCAATACTGCATAATTTTAAATATACTCCAAGTTGACTCTTTTGTTTTATCAAAGAAGGCTGCTCTGACTAAGGCTGCAGGCTAGCCGGACAAGCTAACTTGCAGGAACATGGTTGTGACATGGCTTGTCCTCACTGCCAGCTCACTTTCCTGATTGTTGTCCCACTGTTTCCTCACAGCAGGATGCATCAGTGTTGGAGTCTAATCTTTGACATTGTCTCAGTTGCAGGCATCTATCCTTTGATAAGGGGGTTTTACAAAACCATTATTCTAGGTAATGTTTCCAGTAATCCTGGACATTGACTCACAGGCTAGTCTGACCTCTCAGTGCTTGATGAAGGCAAAATTTCAACCCCTACTTCTTTTCTAGGTATAAAATGATGTATCTGAAGCTGTATCCCATTAATGTAGGACGAGATGGGGGAAGAGAGAGGCCAATAGTATGTCCACTGCCTCTTACAGGTTACAAGGTACAGATCTACACAAGAACAAATAACAAGGCTTAAATATGCTCCAGGGCATCTCTTAACCTCCATTTTAAATTCAGCCTTCTCCACTGCCTGGGGAACTGCTGAGGGAAAGCCAGGAGGTAGAAGTTATGTGAAAGTCAAGAACTTTTTCCTTCCCCTCCCGCACCCCTCCCCCCCTTCTTCCCCGTGAAAGAAGGCAGAAGCTGTGTGCAGTTGTTATTGTGCCTTTGTGCTGGGTTTCACCTCCTGTTTTCTCACACCCCAGGGACTGCCTTAACAGCCTTCTGCGAAAAAAGTCTTTAGAGCAAGCATCATCCCTCCAGCCAAACGCTGTAAAGGAAATTCACCCTCCCAAGCCTAAGAGTCTGCTCCCACATTCTCTGATTGCTGGCACGGTTAACCAGGTGAGATGGGTGAATGAACAACACCGGGAAAACAGTTTGGGGTTTTTGTGCAGTACCATGTCTGGGATGACAGATCTGGGGTGAATGTCATTATTCCAGTTGTTTTAAAACACCCCCTTGCCTTTCTTTAATGTGGAGCACATCCAATTCGGGATCAGAGTGGCATGGAGGGAAAAATGCAGTTACACTTTTCTCTATAAATAAAATATATCTCCTTTATATTTTCTTCGAGTTTTGTATAGGCCCAGTGCTCTACTGACCCTTAAGCCTTGCATTCACAGTGGAGAACATAAAAAATTGTTTTCTCCAAGGAAAAAAGGTAGAGCTAGAGCTTAATGCCACTGTTTAGTGAGGCAAACTGTACCAAGAGCCCAGATGTGCTTCCCAGACTGGAAAACAGCAGCTGACATAGCAGTATTAAAGCAGTACCTCAAAATTAAAGATGCTTTGCTCTTATATAGCTACTCTGCTCAAAATCTGTCTTATTGCTGACATGTTTTGCAGCAGAGCAAGATCTCATATATGGAGATGGAATTCCTCCTGCTCAGAGCTCATCGTAGACTTGGGGCTTCTGTTATTGCATTTGTAGACATATTGGCTCCAGGCCTGCTCACCAGTGTGGTAAAATGCCCAAAGTTTGCAACAAGAGCAGAATCAGACCAACTGTAAGAGCTAGACAGTTAAAAGCAAAATAACCCATTCTCCCACCCCCACAAAAACAGCGTAGCATATACCATGCAAAGTGTCAATAAAAAATACAAAACAATGATTAGCTTTTCACATAAACATTTCATCACATCCTTTCTCAACACCAATCATTTGTGACAGTCCATGACAATAAAAACGATGACATGTCTGAGGTGCTCTAATCCATCCAGCTTGTGTTGCTGTTCTTGTCAAGGAAAAAAAATCCTCTATAAAACCTCTAACCAAAACAAAACTCTACTATCCCACATATGTTACCAATGCTTTCTAAAAACAGCCATTCAACAAGCTAGGCTCCATACCATGACTTCAAATTAAACCATATGTTCATTTATGAAATGAAAAACTTCTGGGGTGAATGAGCCTTGGAGATGGAAATCATGATTTTCTACAGGGGAACCCTTGGGTGATCTGTATGCCCATCACACAAGTTGCTGGACACTTGTGATACTGTGCCATTAATGCTGGCTTCCTCATAAAGGTCCTCTGTTTGCAAAGAAGAGCTCAGTATGTGGACTGAGGGCTTGATTTTTTCCATTTTGACATTATTTAAAAACAAGCTACAACATAATCAGTCTCAGGAACTTTGTGGGCATTGTGTGGAAAATCTCTGGCATTCCCAGCCTGCAGCTCACACCTTTCACCAAGGTCCAGACTAACCTCGCCCGTGAGAGGAGATAGTGGAAAGAAACCAAACAAAATTTCACTGAGCTCAGACAAAAACTTCATTATATTTAGCTCTTTAATAAACGAGAATTGTAAAACTGATGTGGAATTAGAAGGAGGGTGACTCAACAAACAACAATATAAAGGCTACACTAGCTTGGTCTCCACAAGTCCCCTCTAAACCATGCATGCTTTAAGATCTGTTATGGTAAGAACATTTGTCCTGCCACTCTGACTTCCATGAAATTCAGACTGGGGCCAGACCCATGGAGCAAGCCATCCTGGCATAGAGGCCATCACAGCATTTGGCTGGATTTGGGGAGGAAGTGGTAAGAGAAGGTAGGTCAGAAAAGGTGAATGGTGGCACTAAAATGCATGGATGCCCTAAGGAGGTTGATTCCTTTATATTACCCTTCTCCCAGGCACTCTAGACATGGGATATCCCCATGGACCTGTTCCCACAACATCACCCCTTTCCTCAACCCAATTCATAACACAGGGCAAGCTGTTGAAAGGTAAACAAAGGGTCAGAGAACAAAGGTAGAAGGACACTGAGGCCAGGTAGCACTTAGCAGACCTGGGCTGGACTTCATGAGGTGGCACTACAGCAGCATCACAGACACACAGCTGGCACTGATACCCAGGTTTGGCTTATTCGATGTTGCACACAGCTAGATTCATAACACAGCAGTGCTATGAAGATAACACACACCTAGGCTGAAGGACACAGCAAAAGGCCACTGCAGCATGAACAGAAGAACAAACAGTCTCACTTTCTGATCTGCCTTGCATCTTGCAAAGGTTACTTGTAAGATGGAAATGGCACTTTGGGACCATTTTAACAGTGATACTAAGTTCCATTTTTATGACAACTGTTCCCCATTTCATAGCACAATGTGATACCCTTGAACATTTTCCACATTTTTCTAGCAAGAGGGAATTGCACATTTCACTGCAATACGCTAGAAAAGTGGGAAGATGGTGCAAAATATCATCTACACATTTTTCATTTCTAACCAGCCACTTATTAGAACGGCAAATGCTGTGGGATGCAAATGTCCTTGTAGTACACCCTTTACATGTTGGACTTTTCCTCTTGCTTAGCTAAAACTTTCTCCTGCCTCTGAATTTCCTTAGCCTCAGGGCTGCTCTAATTTCCAGCTGTCTGCTCATGACCTCAGAGGCCTGTTCTTGTTGTTGGATTTTGCTGGAGACAGCACATCCGCACCTTCTACGTCAGACTGAGAGCTTGGCAGGCTTAGGAATTAAAATGACAGCCCTGTAATGACATAGATTACTCAACCTTGATTAAAAATTAAAATAGGGTAATAATGCTTCTATACCACAAGGATAAAATGCCAAGCACTGGTGGAAAGCAGACACTCTGCTGCTGCAGGCCTGAGGCTGAAAAGATAGGCAGGGAGCAAGAGAAGCACAGCACAGCTAGTGCAGAGAGCCAGCCCTTCACAAGTTGTTTACATGTTGGCTGAGGCTAAAGCGTGGTGGTAGGAAACAGGTTTGTTTTTTTAAAATCGGGACGTGCTCTGGTGGCAAGCCTGCCTGACCCCTCACAGGGAGAAATTTCCACGTGGGTCCACAGGTTCACCCGGGACCACGGCTGACTCACCGTCTGGGAATCTGGAGTAGGCACGGCCTTTGTAAAAAAAGCGATGCTAAAAACTTACTGTGCAAGATAAACAAGGAAAACATGCTCCTTGGCACACAGGCGGCTCAGATGTTGACTATTGTGTTCTCCTGGAGTTAATCATCGCCGGCCAGGCCCCCTTTTGTGGCGGGAGGTGAGCTGCGGCCACTCACTCACTGCTGAGGAAGCAGGTGCAGGAATAAGCTCATTGTTACAACATTGTTTTGAAAATTGGGAAACTTGATATATTTTTCCCCCCACCACCTTGGCAAAGCTGGGCAGTGCCAATGCAGGTGGCACAGCTGGAGGAAGGGCGGGCACAGCAAGCATGAGTGGCCACCTCACCTAGAGACCCAAAGTATTTTCTTGCACCTGTGTTTTTCCTTGCTGCCTTGGAGGTTGACCTTGATCCCTGTTGGAGGAACAGGCCCTCTGCCCAGCCTGGTCACACTTGTCTGCCAGCTTAGGGTCACCACCACGGTCATTAGCCCTTACTCTAATTACAGCTTCACCATCTAGGGCGTATCCTGGAGGTCACATTAAGCAGATGCTCAGACAGAAAGTCTCCCAGGCTCCCTGGGCAGTAAGCCAGACACAGAGCAGGCTCTCTGAGCTGCCGTCCTTCCAGAGGCTGCGTGTGTGCATCTACCACCAAGTAGATCACAGCATGCTGGCATTGGGCACCTTCAACTGAGAGACAGATTCCTTACTTCTCCTTCTTCTCCTTCTCCCTCTCCTTTTCTCAGTCCTTTCACATAATGCAGTTAATTACACTCTGCTTATTAGACCTCGCCCTCATTGCTGCTTTTTGCAGCACTGGTTGTACACGAGGCCTTGCCAACAGGAGGCCTCCCACTGCTCTCAATCCCAGTCTGCAAGGGCTGAAGGTGATAATAATTTGGTAGCCACTTTTTGGTCTATCTGGAACAGGCGTGTTTACATTTCATCCCCATTCCTAAGGGACAGATGGGTGTGTTCTCGCTACTTGTTAATTCTTGTTAATTCTTGCTACTTTGGCTAATCTAGCTGGCCGTGGGTTAGGGAAGTCACAGCCACACAGGGATGAGAGGGCAGGACTGAGATACATGTTGGTGACACTGGTAACCCATTCTGATCCTCCTCCGTGATTGCAGGGAGGTCTTCAGTTCCCAAAGCTCCTCTTTCACACTCCTATGGAATAGCAATGTTTTAAGGAGGAAAAAAGAACACAAGAGCAAGATGGCTTTTCTGGATTTTATGGATTTTTAGCTCTTATCTAAATGATTTGCTACTAAGTCTTCTTTGTCTTTGGTTCCTTGCAAGATAATAAAAGGGTGTACACACACACACACACACACACACACACACACACACATATACACATACACACAGAGATTCCTGGAAAACTTAGCACATATAATTAGAGGGGGAAAAAAGGATATATTAAATTCAAAAGTTTTTGGAGTTACGATTGTAAAAAAAATTATTTGGAGTATAAATCCTTCAGGCAACATTCCTCACAATATATCAAGAAAAGGCAAAGATAAGAAAGCATTAATTTTTACCCAAATCCATAAGGCCTTAATCTCTGTGACTACAAAAAAGTAGAGGATAGCACACTGTCTTTATTAATAAGAAAATAAATGGCCAAGATGAAAGTAGTAAGATTAATACACAACTATGACATGAACATCCTTGTTCAAGAATGGCTGGTAAGGTAATAGTAACTTCATAAAAAACCCTCCATGGAGGGATGCTGTTGGATTTTTCTGTTGTCTTTACTAGAAGAGCACACAGAACGTTTTCTTCTTAATTTCTTGCTGTACTAAGTTATCCATAATTTTATGATTGAGTCTGGACTCTCAGGTCTTTTATGAGAGTCCACCTAACTCAAGCTCTTCAGAGGCCTTTAGGTGGTCCCTGAAGTGAGTATGAGTGTTCTCCTTCAGGTATCCTATCTGTTGAGCAATTCAGACAGCCTTATAAAGCACTTGGAAATCAAGGCAGAAGCTTGTCACATGAAACACTAAACCCTGTTGCACATGACAGCCTTGCAGGTTGCAAAGCTAAGGTGTTGCAGCCTCGTAAGGAGCTGTATAGTAATTCATCTATTAATGTACAAGAAGGGAAGGGATGAAAGTATTTAATTCAGTTACAATATTTTTATTTGTTATTTATTTAGATATTTCAGATATGCAATTTCTGTAGAGACAGCAAATGCTAGATGCTATACAAAAGATAAAATGCTCTGTAGATTTTTCTGTAGTTTTGAATATGGAGTTCCCCAAAAGACCCAGAATTGGAATAAAATCCTCACTGTAAAAGGGACTCCAGCAAAGTCGTGGAGCACAGAAGCACAGAATATGACAGTATGTCATGTGGTTAAATGCAACATGAGAACAGCTAGATTTTCTGTTAGATGCAAAATCTCAGAGCTGCCAAGTGCCAGCATCTTCAGCAAGTTTAGCAGCTCTGTGGATGCTTAAAGTCTCTCAGGATTTTTGGTACCTTTTTTTTTGTGTGCAGTCATTAGCTTCATTCTCCTTCTCTCATCTCACACTGATTGAAGTGTCTACATTTAGACAAACTCAAAAATCTCAGGCGAAGCTTGTTCACTGAAATTAGTTCCACTAACCTTTTGTTTTCAATGCACAGCCATTTAAGCAATTGGAACTTTATTGGAAAGTGTTGTAAAGCCAATAAAAATTTGCTGAACATTGTTAGCTTGTTAGGATCACTAGACAGGCTTTTTAAAGTGAAATTTATTTGAAGGTAGAAAAGACTGAAGACTCTAATCTTGTAGATTTGCCTTTTTAGGTGCAAATCAAAGCTTGAAGCTGGTGAGATAGAATTTGTGTTTAAAGATACCTGTTAACCTTAAAATAGATTCCTTCTACTTTCCCACTATTTTTTCATCTCAGGTTCTGCAACCTGGACTAAAAGACTGTTTTTGCAGTGCAGTTTTAAGCAGTGCTTTCCTTCTTCACTGACAGAAATTACACAATTTTCTGAAGGAAATCTTTCTCTTAAATTTTGATAAAGGAACATCTAAAGAAGCTGAGCTTATAACAGAGAAGGGAGTAGGGTGTAACTGTAGACCTGATGAAGACCTAAAATATTTGACAGATGTAGATCTGCAAAAAACCAGGGATTTACAAAAGATGAAAATAAAGACTTCATCCTCTATAAGTTTCAAAAAGATTCAGATGCAGGTTTCCAGTTTAAGTCCTTCTCAATTTAAAACTTATTAACAAAAACTAGCTGAAATTATCTGGTATGTCCTATACACTAGAATAATGAAAGATTTAGGAATTTCCAACTGTCTATATTACAGCATTCTGCTACACTTTTAACATGGAAATAATGAGCAAAAACAACTGTTTTAACTGTTTTTTAAATAAGAAAGACCCCTCAAACCCAATACATTATTGTATCCATGTAGAGTTAAGGGACAGGATGAGTCCTCAGCTCCTCTTTGGCCTTGTTTGTGCCCTGAGCAGAAGTACTGTGCCTGCACTGGGATCAGAGTTACAGAGGTCCATCAGCTGGTGGCACAACTGAACAGAGAAGTTGATACTGAGATGATTGATGGGCCACCTTCAATAGCTGATCCATCTTTGGCTGTTGAACCCTGTTCCTGGAATGTTTCTTGGCTTGACCAGGAGAGGACCCATGACTGTCTACACTCTCTGTCCTTTCCCTGGGAGAGAAAATTTGTTTAAAACTATGTGACAGTTATCTTAACCTTGTGTGCTTGAGAACAACTCATATAAAGTATCTAATTTCACAGCAAACCAATCTTCTTTTATTCTTGTTGGGCTTACCAGGATATTCCTTGGTATTCCTGACTTATATTATATATAGATATTCAAACTTTATTCTCAAATAATATCCTTAAAGCTAACTCTTTCTATACCTCGCTTATAAATGATGTAATTTCTTTTATTTAGAAAAAAAAAGCTGTCCCACTGTAGTTTTCTACAACTTTTTTTTTAATCTGCAAACCCAATACACTGCTGTAACTTGCATGTGCAGTTTTTTAAAACTTGTTTTTTGCATTGTGTTCTTCTGCTTTTACTGTATCTCACAAAGGCTGTCATTTTCTAAATGCATTCAGCTGCTGTATTGATGCTATTACCTTACAGATTTTTTTTGCCTTTTTATATTTTGTGTGTGCATTTTGGTTTAGAGCATATTAACAGAACACTAAAAAAAAGCTAGTAGTAGGAGTCTTTCATATCAGCTTTCCAAAGCAAAGAGCTGACAGTAGAAAGAAATAATACACAGTGTGCATTGACTAACCATCCATGGATTCCTTTATAAACCATAGCAGGAAAACAAATCTGTAAACTCAAGATGAGGTTCTGAGACAAAGACAGGATGTAAATTCCTGCTTGGTACTTGTTTCCGATGAGCTTAATCAGATTGCTGCTAACAGCATTTCCTTCAGAAACGATATAGGGGAGTTGTGCAATTACCTAGGATACTTCAGTTTAAAGTGGTACTGACCATAACTCTTACTGTATAAATTATGAAATATTTGTCTGGGTGAAATTCACTGTAAATCAAAAGCTAAATTCTTAGTCCATGCTGTTTCTTCACCAGTTTGGTAACAGCTCAGGGAATTTACAGCAGTCATTTCACTTTGAAAATGTATTCAGAGATGCAGATTTTCTCACATCCTTCCTTAAGGAATCCCAGTTATTTGAACTGGACTATTCCAGGCAATTCACCTGCTGCTTAAAGACTAGAGAATCTGTCCCCCAGTGAACTTAGTTGAAAAATTAGAACATTTAATTTAAAAAATGTCAGAATGCTTTGTCTTTCTGCTCCAGACATTTCTTTTTCCTGCCTCATTGAATGTGGCTAGAGTCATTCAGCAAAGTCAATGTAGAGTATTCAATTTTCTGACAATTTGACTATTTTTCATACTCTCCCTTTCAAAAAAGTTATAGCAGCCACCAAAATGGAAAATAAATGTGCACCGCCACTCATGAATAAATACATTTGAGTGGAGCATCTGCTATCCCATAAGTTCTCAAAATGGGTGTGTGAACCCTGAAGCAGAGATTGAAGAAGGACAGAGGAGAGATCACCCATCTGTGCTGCAGAGTACAATGATACTCTATTACTGTATCTCGAATTGAATAAAAATTTGGGCTAAAGGCTAATCTAGGGGTTCTAGTCATCTTGTTTTGGCTAGCAAGTGACCATAGTACACTATAGAATGCACAGTGATAATTTTAATTGTGTCTATTACAAAGTTTTTGCCATTATAGAACTGTCTTTTGGGCTGTATGATGAGATGTGATAGTGGCACTCTGCTGGGGGATTGCTTGCAGAGCTCTAGACAGAGAATTTTTTCACCATTCTTTTTGCTGCTTCATCTCCACAGTGCACTGTATAGAACACTCAGCTTTAAAAAGTGTAATACAACTGTGGCTATAGAGAAAGAATGTGCTAAGAGTGTAGACATAAATTAAATGTTAATCACACAGAAATTATTACAATTTGATAATATACAAAAGGAATCCATCTCCCTTGAAATTAAAGCAAAATTATTTAAAATCTCAATATGCAATCAAAATCAAAACAACTTTATAAAATGATATTTTAATTTAAATTGCTTAAATGGAATGCTTCAGTGTATTCCATTGGTAGACAGACATAATCCCAGTACTTGTATAATAAGCTACTTCACTTAGACAGCAATTAACTTTTTAAATTCAGTAAGCATTACAAATTGTCAATTGCTTTCTGAGAAAAAGTGTCTAGAGAGGAGATCAGGTACTTCTGACTGAGTGTAACAAAAATGTACTAGTATTAACTAATTCTGGAAGATTGTCTATATTCAAAATGTGGTAAAGCTAATGCTTCTAAATTTTAGTGATAGACTATTGCTCCCTGTTATTTTTATAATGGTGTTTAAATTCCATGATGAATTGTGGCTAAATTTTGCATATAGTTTAGGCTGAATAAGTTTTCTGCAAACTGTTATATGAGTAGATAATTGATTCCTTTTGATCTATAATCCAAAAGGGAACCAAAAGCAATGGCAATTAAAAAAACAACAACAAACCCTCACAGAACTGTTGAACAGGCCTTTTTAGAAGTGGCTTGAATAGGTTAGGAAAATGCCATTGACCTTCAGGGATGTTATGTTCCTAAACCTCTTTGTATCGTTTTAAGATCTCAGCTTCGGTACTCTTTGGGACTAGAACACATTGTAAATGGAAGAACAGAGTGAGGCTTGCGCTAGAAGAACTTCTCACAGGGCTGATGCAAAGGGCTTTTAAAGGTGAGAGAGCTTCCTGCAAACTTCACTAGGTTACTTCCCTGACAGGTACAGAGTGTCTTCTGTTTCTGCACTCACACTGTCTGGGAATGGGCTGCATGACAATAATTTTTAAACCTCTGTGCTATCCCTCTTTCCACAGTACTGTTGGTCTGAGTCCTCACTGATAGCTGGTAGCAAGTGAAAGGGAAAAATATGCTATCAAGAAATAATGCCAAAGCAGCTGCTGGGTGCCTGTGGGTTGAAAAAGAGAGTGTGTGGCTGTGTAGGATTTAATTCCCTACAAAACCAAGAGAAAATCTTCAGCACATTGACTAATGTGAACAGTTCTAAAATACAGGTATTTTGTTCTGTTATGCTACTTGTGGGTCTCCGTCAGCAGAAAAATGTGAAGGTCATCATCTCAGAGGCTGTCTTCCCTCCTGGGTACCTGCTTGGTTGCTCAAAGTACCAAGTCTTTACCTTCCCCACCTTGCAGTTTGCATTCCTGCACATATTGAAACTGGATGCCTGGAGAACAGTTCATTTATCTAAATATTCATTAATCTGATAAGCAGTGAATAAGTTTTCTCACTTTCATAACACTACTGAGCTGGCAAACTGAGAACATTTTACACATATTACCCTTTCATATAGAAACACTGGGGAAAAGTAGCTGGTCAGGGAATTACAATGAGCACACCAGTAACAGAAAAGAGCCAGGGAGAGCCTATGAGGCAAAAGGAGAAGGGGGATGCTGCAGGCTGGCTGGGAGTGGCCTGGAGAAGTGATGTGAAGGTGGAACTGGAATGAGAGCAGGCTGGCATGCTGTCAGCAGTGCAAGCTGTGCTGAAGGGCAGAGTGCTGCATAGGTAGGTGACATACAATAAGGAAAAAATGTATACTGAAAGAGGGCAGATGAAAAGAGAAAAGTTCCAGCCTCCAGGATTCACACGGCTTGCCAAGAGTTATCTGTAATAGTGTGTGAAACAAGCAGGGTTAAGGGTTTGTTTCAGTCTCGTGAGGAATTCCAGTAATGTAAAGTAGAATATCAGGCATTCTGCTCCTTTCTTTCTCTTCAATTACTTGAATATTTGTGCAATCCCCTTAATAGAGTGCAAACAAAATACTAGATTGTTATAATCTTTTTGGAGCAAATATTTCTTTTAGAAGTAGGGAAAAAAGGTCAGTCCTGCCCATGGAAGTTAAAAAAACCCCAAAAACTGATGGGAAAACTTTAAAAAAATATATATATATAGTTATTTATGCATAAAGAAGTATACACAATAGGTCGCAATAAAAATCAGATAAAGACAGGATAATCTCACCAATTTCTTTTATTAATTTCTTCAAAATTTCACATGGAAAACATTAACCTGATGGAATAATGAGGAAGAAGAGAGGAAGAAGGGAGAGAAAAAAAGCAAAAAGAAATAATTATGTCTGAGCGTAATTTCAAGTATCAATTTTGCATTTTTTCAGGAGAGAAACATCTATTTTATGATTCTTTGAGGAAACAATTAGGTGATTTGTCCTATGAAAGCATAATTTTCTTATTTTCAGGAAGAAAGGACATATGTATGCCAAAAAGCTCAAAATGGATTTATTATCCATTGTAAGTAACTTTCTAAAATCTGTAGCTGTCTTTTTTTTTTTTAATATCATTTCGACTTATATAGAATTTCAATCATATACATAAATGGAGTGAGGGGGGGATACAGAATCCTTAAGGTCGGAAAAGAACTCCAAGGTCATTGAGGCCAATCTTTGACAAATCACCACCTGGTCAGCTAGATCATGGCACTGAGAGCCACATCCTGTCATTTCTTAAACACCCCCAGGGATGGTGACTTCACCACCTCCCTGGATAATCCATGCCAACAGTTAATAACCCTTTCACTGAAGAAATTCTTCCTGATGTCCAGCCTGAACCTTCCCTGGTCCATCTTGGGACTATTTTCTCTTGTCCTGTTGCTGGTTGCTTGGGAGAGGAGACCGACCCCCATAACTACACCCTCCTTTGATGTAGTTGTAGAAAGTTGTATTATCAATGAAGGTATTAAACAGGACTGGCACCAAAACTGAGCCCTGGGGAACCCCACTAGTGACTGTTCACTGACTGGAGGTGGCACCACTCCCCACCACTCCCTGGGCCTGGCCATCCAGCCAGTATTTAACCCAGCAAAGAGTACATCTATCAAGTGTGAATATGGTCATTTATGTGGAGGTATAAAAGAAGATACTATTTCCATTCAAACAATTGTAAACATGGACTTCTCTGTGGTGTCACTGCCTGAGAATTAGGAATGGACATCAGCTGATTTCACATTTATCTGGGCAACATTGTTGTCCCAATAACCTTTTGGGGCACAATTTTAAGGTTTGGTTGGGTTTAGTATGGTTCTGGAGAAGGTGAGGCAAATCGGATCATACCTATAAATTCTATCTAAACTATCTTTCTGATGGATCCTGCCATGACCTGCTTTTAATGAAATGGTTTTACATTATAGCTTCCTTCTCAATGCTGCACTGCTCAAGTATAGTGTTTCTGAATTCTTGCCAAACACCATTCAAAGCAGTAGTGCTTTGGGAATGAAGAAAAGTTGTTTAGCACACGTTTAGGGCTCACAAATGTAACCTACAAGTTCCTTCAGAAAGGATTTGTCTGCTTTCATTCTTTATTTTGTTGTTTGTTGTTTTTTTTTTAGATACCCCACCCCTAATTCAGAACTTTAAGTTACCCCCCAAATAATGACAGATGTGTTCAAGAGGATTTTTAATGGGCTATTTCAAGAATTCCTTTACCCCGTGTGTATTGTTTGTTTGTTTTCAATTAAAATATCATCTTAAAAAGAGAGGGGAAAACCCTTGTCCAGACAAGAAAAATTTACCTTTAACGGCACATCTATCCTGTCTCTCAAATTTTCATTGCAGACAGCATTGTATTATGCCATCAGCAGTCTTGCTGACAATAGCACGACCTCGTTCTTTGTAATGACTGTAATTCAACTTCTTGATGAAAGCACTCTTTGACAACACTTACAACCATAGTAAGACAAGATAAGAAGCATTAAAAAACTCTTTCAACAAATCTTGTTCTATTCCTCTTTATCTTCACCTGCAGAAAAGCTGCCTGCTGGTATGAAGCGGGTGGACATTTCACTTTGTTTCATGATCACTAATCATCTCCAAGTGAGTCCTCAGCACCCTTTTAGCTTCTAACTGGAATACTGCAGTAATAGATGGGGAACTGCAGTAATTTTTATGAACACACTGTGTAAACAAGTGAGTTGATAGGAAATGTAGCCCCACTGAGACCCTGCCTACTGAAAGAAAATTCTCCTGCTTGCTCATCTTCATTTTTTTCAGCATACAGAGATTCAATCAGATGAGCTGCTTAGTTAAAGGTCAAAATGGAACTCTTTCTCACCCTTTTTCATTTTTTCAAGCCAAATATTTTATTGGCCCCAATACAGTGAAAGCAGAGGGTAAAAAAAATGACAATATAACCTGACTAAACTAAGGGTTGACTCTAATTTTAAATAATGATGGAACATTTGCAGCACTTTTAGTTTTACTCTTTAATAAATCAATCAAGTTAATTCACATATTTTAATTGTATATGAATTTACACTGTTTATGTGGCAGAGGCAGCCAGGACTGACTTGGCTTTGGAGAAGGGTAAGACAAATTTTGCGCTGACTTAACACACCTTACAATTCCACTGAAACTAATATATGTGCATATCTACAGAACACAGTCTAGTCAATCACCGTGTGCTTTCTTTGAACAAATACATACATGCATGTACAGATTTTTAGTTCTTTGAACTTTGATTTTTCTCTTAAGGCCTTGCTTAATTTCGAGTTACAGCAAGTCTATCCTATTTCATTATGTTTATCATCATACCACCCCAGTCTGTACAAAATGTGCAGGGTCAATAGCACCAGCAGAGTGAGTCTACCTAGGTGCTGGAGATGAAAGGTCAGGAACAGAATGTTATTCCTGATAAATTAAATCTGCTGCAGCTCCTTCCGTTTCTCTGCAAAAAGCTATGAGTCTTTTCAGAGCTGTGTGTTCAGTCTGGTAGAGTTAGAGACCACCTGCTCTTTAAATGATAAGGAGAAAGAAATGAATTTAATACTGACAGCTCGTTAATCCATCACCTGATGGCCACTGCAGGGAGGCCTGATCACAATTTACAGAAATTCATGTATAGTTGCCTGAAGCCCTATTTAGTAATATCTGTGCAATCTATGAATGAATTCAACATAGAGTCATATATAATAATCGTAATGGGATTAACTGGCAGATATTAGCTCTCACCTTCTGATAACCCAAGGAAAGGTTTTTCCTGTTATTCTTTCCAACATGGTAGCTTATATTAAATTTAATGCATGGCAGAAAAGTAATACCTTTTCTTTTCTAGCAATTGGAACACATAATCCAGTTGGAATGGGTAATCCCTTGGTATTTATGGGTTATACTTAATTGCAATTAGCAGAAGTAGTGGTGAGAGCTAAATATTTCCACCACCCCCCCACCCCTCCCCGCACTTTTTAATACTGTTTGCATTTTTAGCTATAAGGTAGTTCATGGACAGATAAAAATTTTCTACAGGCAAGTGAAATTATTTTACATGCATTTGTCAGTAAAACTTTTTTGGCTAAATCCCAAGGCATTAATTTACTGCATGGGACTGCACACTCAAATTATGTGAAAAAAGAATACATGTTACTCATCTTGAGGAAGATTCCTGATTTTGACCAAATCACTACATACACCAAATTTTCAAAGATGGAGGGGACACACTTGGTAAGGACCAGGATTGCTTTGTTGGTGCTCCCAGCTGTTTGGGCACAATGCTATGCAGTGGTTCCTCACAAGAGATGATGGTCAGCCTCTGACTCTGACCTGCGACCAGGTGGAACACCTGAAGGAGCATGTCACTGCTTGCATTCCCAGTGGAGGATGTGTGGCTTGTTTCTGCAGGTGCTTGGCCGTAGTCACCTCCTGTAGTGCCAGGAAGGATGCCCATTCCTGTTGACCACATGCTTGGCTTTTGAATAAGTGCTCATCTCTCTCCACCCTCTCCACAGAAGCACCAGTTATGGAACACAGGCTTGTAGATGCTGCATGAGAAACCAGCTGACAAAAACACAGAGAATCATAGAATCATTTAGGTTAGAAAAGACCTTTAAGATCATCAAGTCCAACCATGAAACCAGCACTGCCAAGTCCACCACTGAAACGTGACCCTAAACTCCACCTCTTCATGTTTTTTAAATATCTCCGGGAATGGCAACTCAACCACTCCCTGAGCACTCTGTTCCAGTTTTGGGCAACCCTACTGGAGAAGAATTTTTTCTTAATGTCCAATTTAAACCTCCCCCGGAACCATTTCCTCTTGTCGTGTCACTATTTCTTGGCAGAAGAGAATCACTGCCACCTTGTTACAACCTCCTTTCAAGCAGTTGTAGAGAATAATAAAGTCTCCCCTGAGCATCCTTTTCTCCAGGCTAAATACCCCCAGCTCCTTCAGGAATTCCCTCAGAGGAATTGTGCTCCAGACCCTTCATCAGCTCCATTGCCCTTCAGAAGGTGCACCTGGACCATCCAGAGTCACTGTGTTCATTACAGAGGGTTCTGTCAGTCACGACACTGAGACACCTGCCCCAGGGAACAGCCAGTACCTTTGAATTTCAGACATTTGGCATGTTGCATTGCTTCCCTGAATCACATGCTTCTACCTATCCATAATATTTTATATCTTCAAAAAAGGGCAGATAGGTCACATATAATGGAACTAAATAAATTTGTTTTGGAAGCTGTATGATGAAACCACATCTTTTAGATAAATACTCTAAAAACATCCTGACTTCAGTACAAATCACGAAAAATGGAGCCCTTTAGGGTCACAAAATAGGTGCAAATAAACAGTTTGTTGTTGTGCTTCTTTCCCTCCATACCAGAATAATCTAAAATGTTCTTCTGATTGAAAGTCACAAAGACTTCCTGCCACTGCAAACACTGTCAAGAACAGGTCAGATTGACCCCATGCAATTCAGTGTTGTGAGGGGTTTAAAAGGAAAAAAAAAAAAACAACAAAAAACAAACCAAAATCAGGTACAATTACCAGATGCCTGGAGCTCATTTTGCATTGCTAAGTTGTTATGTCTCTGTTTCTGCTGCTTACCGCCTGCTGTGGGAGAATAACAGTGTTGTTCCATGAGTACTTACATGCAAAGTGCCTTTAAAACCCTCTCTGCTCTTCTTTTCAGCGCCAAAACTGAGATAAACATTTACCTTTTTACAAATCATAGAAATAAGGAATCAACCCCCCGCCTCTACCCCCACCACGTGACAGTCTTTATGAGAGGGTACAGAACTTCATCAGCCAAAGACTGCCTAGGACAATGGCTACATAATAACCCAAGGAGACTCACAACCTCCTTTTTCCTTTGGCCATGTACCAGCAGCAGGCATCTGCTTTCTGTGTCCAGCAGGGAGTTTTGGTACCATGCAAGCAGGGAAATAAAAGTTTCTCGTGTGTAGCTGGTAAGATGGCACAGAAGTCTGGCACTGGTAAAATCCCCCTTGAAAGTGAATTTTACTTGTGCCTGCTTTTCTGTCATCCTTTCACTGGACTGTTTGCTGACTTGAAAAAGACGGAAATCAGAAAAAGGCGACAATCAGAATCTGCCTCACCTTCCATCTTATTGCATGAAAGAATGAACCTGACTGCAAATAAGAAGTCCACGGATGACGGGGAGAAAAACATGTTGAACAGCCAAAGGATACGTTACCCTTGTGAGGGATCTCTCTTTCTAACTTCCCTGTTAATAATTAACTGTTCCAGTTTGTCTGCCCCATCGCTTCACTGGCTTGGTCTGTCTTTCCTCAGCAGGCAGTAGCCATGCTATTAATGGAGGCTGGAACTAGAAGCAATATTCAGTAATTTTATGGAATATATAAATTTATCTCAGTGGCCAAGGGCCACGATAGGACAGCTTCCAGCAGGAAAGCACACGTGAAACGTCACTGATGGATTTTGTGATGAAGACAATAACTAAGAAGCATTCTCTGAGTGGCCCCATGTGAGGGTGCACCAGGCACTCCTGGTAGGGGGGCTTCTAATCCCCACAATGAACATTTTAAAACCTGCTGTCTTAGCACTTAACTCCAGTTAGAAGGTACAAGCATGTGATTTTCATTTGAAAATATTCCTTGGGATGAGCAGGGGGGAATAAAGTAAAACAAATTATTAACTTGCAGGGAGGCCTCACTGAAGTTACCAGTTTTTCCTACTGTAAGATTCATGTCAACCAGTTGTTTTCTTTTCAGCTTCATATAGTCCCATCAGGTAACATGTTGTCAACAAAAAGAATATAATTTCACCACCAAGGGCTTTTTCTGTGATTATCCAAATCCTACTAACCATGCCTAAGGAGAAGGTTTACTATTGGGTTTTATCGCTGTAATATATAAGTGCATGCTTGGGGCATACATTTGCAATTCTCCAATCTGTTTTAGCTCTTGTATTACTCAAGGTACAACTAGATGGAAGAGACTAGGCTTGGTAGCTGCTTAATATTGAACAGTCTATCTATCTGCATCATCTCTCCAGGTAATTTGGCAATGCTGCACCGAATAACTGACCATTAACAGACCTTTCTCACAATATTACATTTTTGATACTGTCAAAACTCTAATGATATAGGATTTCATGGAGCTGAAGTATGCTTTTAAACACACAGTCTTCTTGAACAGCTATAGCATAAAAACATAATGCCAGCCTAAACTGCATACTGCCTCAGTTTCACTGATGTTATATTCTGCCAATAAAATGAGGCTAAAAAACGACAGAGGCAGTCTCTAGCTTATCTGTTTGGTTTTTTCCCAGTTCTGCCCATTCCTGTTTATCCTTGACACTGGTATCTTCTGTTGCACTGAAGAGCTCAGAGACTCACTCTGTACAGGGTATTTCTGAGGAGCTGGAGCAGTCATCTTCTTGTTAATTACTCTTCTCTTGATTTTTCCTCCTTTTTGTTTCATTACCATTCACAGAAGGGCTGAAGCAGAGAGGGAAAATGTTCAAGACAAAGGAAGCCCTGCTGGGAGAGAAGATGTCACAACAGCCTGAGTGTATGAAAAAAAACAGGGAGGGAGTAGCTCATAACAGGGTCTCTGTTCCTGTGAAGCCCATGCAGAAAGCTGTTTAGCAGTTCAGTGTACTATATGCACCTGAAATAATGCATAAAGCATGTGTATACATGTGTATGTATATTTTATAGTAATATTTTCTAGCCTCATTTATATTCTGGCTTTGGCATTGTTTGGTAGCAAAGCACTTGATAGAGACTGGAGGAAGAAGAATAATTTACATTCCTCTCCAATCTGAGTAATTGACTGAAGGCTGTTGTTTTAGGACCTCTATAAGGAAATGTAGATGCAGTAGAAGAGCTGGTTTTAGTTTGGTTTACATAAGGTGCTGTATATGCACTGCAGAAATTCTGGGTACTTGAGTAGAAATCTTAATGACATAAAAGGGGTTTTTTGTTTTCCCAGTTAACCATTTGAAAATACAATTGCATAGCTCAGAATTGTCAATAACTATGCAGGCACAAAGCCAGAGCTCCTCAGTTTTTTTCCACATCCTAGCAAATAACTACAGCAATCAAGGATCGCACTAGGAGAGCTGTGTGTGTGAAAATAAGTGTGGTGTGTCCTATATTGTGTTGCAAGAAACGGCGCCTAGGATCGGTACAGAAGCAAGTCACGTGCTTGAGGTAAAAATGGCATTTTAAAATTTGACATTCGTGAAACTGTTTCTGTCAGTTAGGCTTATGAGCCATGCCTGACATTTCTAAAATCACTGTTAAAATCACAGTCATGCTGAGATCAAAGCCCGAGTCTGCACTAATTCCAGTGAGGCCAAGATTTCATTTTTTGATGTCAGCATCTTTGAATACCTACATCCCCAAACTCAGTTGTGTGAGTTATGACACCAGTCCCAGTGCATTTTCAGGTACTGGCTTCGAAGGTTGCTCTGTCCTGAGGTAAATTGGAATGTCTTCTGTCTTCAGAAAAATAGCAAAAGTCTCTGAAACCTTTGAACATCATTGTGGATATGTCCTGTGCTGTCACACTATTGCTTCTACTTGCTTTGAGAATTACAGCAGAATAGTCAAGCAACTCAACGAAGGGAAGTGAGAGAGCAAATACTTCTTCCTTGCGCAACACTTGAAAGACTGAAGGTATTAATTGTGCACGACAGTTTTGTTACTTCATATAACTCATAAACAAATCATCTGTATCTCTGTATCTCACATCTGCACTTGTAGTTTAACCTAAGTGCTTCAGACATTTTCCACCTTTTCTAATTAAAAAGACATTTTCAAGGATCCAAGAGTGCTGAGTACAGGGGGAAGATCACTTCCCTAGTCCTGCTGACCATGGCTGATAATGGCCATGATGCCATTTGCCTTTTTGGCCATCTGGGCACTGCTGGCTCATGTTCAGCCACTCCTGTCCAACCAGCACCCCCAGGTCCTTTCCTGCTGGGCCACTTTCCAGCCACTCTGCCCCAGCCTGTAGCACTGCCTGGGGTTGTTGTGACCCAAGCGCAGGACCTGGAACTTGGCCTTGTTGACCCAATTTGCCTCTGCCATTGATTCAGTCTCACCAGATCTTTCTGCAGAGCCTTCCTCCCCTTCCCCAGATCAAGACTCCCACCCAGTCAGTTGGGTGTTGTCTGCAAACTGACTGAGGGTGCACTTGATCCCCTTGTTCAGATCATTGATAAAGCTATTAAATTGGACTGGCCTCAGTATTGAGCCCTGGGGAACATCACTTGTGACCAACTGGCAACTGGATACAACTCCCTTCACCACCACTCTCTGGGCCTGGCCAGACAGACAGTTTTTTGCCCAGTGAAGATTGCACCTGTCCAAGCCAGTTCCTCCAGGAGAATGCTGTGGAAAATGCTGACAAAGGCTTTGCTAAAGTCCAGGTAGACAACATTCACAGCCTTTTCCTTATCCACTAAACAGGTCACCTTGTCATAGCAGGAGATCATATTACTGAACCTAAAAGCACCCCTTCTGACAGAACGCAAGATAGATAAACGTCACAATAGCTATGGTAGCTATATTCATAAACTGGACAATGACATACATATCTGTATGTGTTGGAGAAATAAGTACAATACTCAGTATTCCCCTGAAAAATGGTAAGAAACCTTTGATGTCGGTTTCCTGGTTTTTTTTTTTTTTGGCTTCTGTTCTATCTTGTAGATACAATTTTGTACCTCTTTTTCTTTCTCTGATAAATCCATTTGCAATTGTAGTAACCTCTATTGTCGTACAGTAATAAGAGTCTCGCTGACTCTCAGACCTGAGTTAATGGAGAGGCAACAAAGGCCCAGCACCTTAGGCTCAGTAAGATAAGAGGTTGTAGAAGAAAAAAAAAAAATCAAGTGTTGTTGGATTTAGAGTATTTCCTAGAGTACTGTCAATAGCCTTCAAGACAATATGGGAAGACTCCACGTGTGACAATGTGTACAGTTATGATTCTCCATGAGGAGGAAAGAAGTACTGAAATAAAAGAATAATAGATGCAGGAGAAGAGCTGACAGAATGGAAAGGGCAATGGTTAGAAATGGCTGGCTTGTTTTGTCCTAGCAAAATGAGAGCCAAGAGAAGACATGTAATGGTGGCAAAAAAACAAGTTAATACAGACTGCTGAATGAATTTGGGGTTGAAATTGAAAACAAAAGTCTCATCTAAGAAATTAATTAAGTTCTAGACCAGAATTTTATTATCACAAATATGGGCAAAAGTTGTAACTTGTATTATATTAAATTTGATCAGTTTTGATGGGAATGCCTTGCTTTTCACAGAATGTATTAATCTTATTAACAGTGGGATACAGTGAAAGGATTCATTGCAGAATGTGACCACTATAGACAGAGGATCTGTTTTCCTCAGTGGTCAGCTGCATTCAATGCAATGACAAATTGAACTGTCAGTTCACCATCTCGAGAAAGGGGCTGTATTCCATGGCCTCATGTTTTGGTTTTTCATATGTTTTCTTAGTTAAAATGGAGACAGTGGTATCCTTATGGATCCTTATGGATCTCCATTTTATAAGGAAAATCAGAGTATTAAACAATCACTTTTGCAGTGAAAAATGGGAATATTACATATAATTTCTCACATGCAGACTTTGTCACAAGTAACTGCTGTTTTAAATACAAAAAAGAAATTTCAAATTAATCCTTTCTTATGATGCCCTTGTCTGTAACTTTTAGTAAACATATTTCCATTTTATGCAGATTTCATATGGGTGCTTTTGCACACACAACTGCAATTGCAAACAAAACCCGGATTTGGGACATCACTACCCTATTTATAAATGGAGGTAAAAAAGTCAGGCTACATTTATGTCAGCTGTCAATTACCAGATAATTCATGAATTTGGTCAAATATAGGTCTCTGTTGCAATCAGGATCAGTGATCTTTTGAAGCACATTGTTTTCTTGATCTTACTTCCCTTAAAAAAATTCACAATAACTGTCCTTTCATTTTAAAATGGACCAGCCTCCCTCTTCTATGTTTTTTTCTAATGTACCTGTTTAACTTTGTTGTGACTTCTCAGTGTTCTGCTGACACAACCTGTGGACAGGTTGTTTTGAAAGCTTGTTGCTGCTAGTGGCTCCAGTAATGCTACACTGGGGATGAGAACAGAGCTTCTTTCAGATTGCAAGAACACTCCAGCTGATTCTTAGACATGTTTCAGCTGTGTGAATTATCAGGTTAAAGAAGTGCTCGTGTAGAACATGGCACCAGCACAGCCCTGACAGATATAGACTGCTATTTTATTTCTGGAATATCAGCCTAAGGCTATTGTGGCTGGCTTGCTGACAGACATCATGTGCTGGTATTCCAACAGAGAAATGTTAACTATAAAATCAACTAACCCAAGGGTTTGCTATTATACTTAAATTTTTAATAAGTTGTCAAAAGCCCTTTTTACAGTGTTCATTTAGACTTGGACTGAGCAGCCCCACTGTCACTTAATAAGCACTTACCCCCTGGAAACGCCAGCAAGGGTAAGGGTGGCAGGTCTGCAAACCTCCTCTATGAAAAGAGTTTCTGCTCTTTTATTCCATGTCATTTTGACTGACTAGGTACATCTACCCCAGATGGTCACACTGGATTGCAATATGGATTTTCCACCCGTATCAGCTCTCCCTCAGGTACTCAGCGCCTTTCAGTGTACTTGTGTGATCCAGCTGCTGGTTGACATACCAGAACCTCAGTGGTATAATTGTATTTTTCTTACCTCTCTTTGCCCTCATTTCTTCATGGATCCTTGAACAGCACCATTCCATCCCTCCCCTCAGCAAGGAGGGATTCACAGGGACCTGAATACAGTGTCATGGCCCATGCAGATTTCTTGCTCCACAGACAAGAGGACTGTGGGTTGCACCACTCCAGCAATAAGAAAATTAGTATGATCTGCTTTTTATATATCAGTGCTCTGTAAAGAGTTAAAGAACATGTGTGTCGAGAGAGACTAACTATGCTGCTGTAGGACTACTGCACTTGCTATGCTTGTGTGTCACAGATGGCTTCCTTCACACACTTAGATCCTAAGCAGGCAAGGTATGGCACCTAACCATATGGCAAGGTGCAGAACAAGTCTCACCCAAGCAGAGTTCTGGCTCCTTAGAACAAATTGTCCTTTTGCTGGCTTCAGTCCTGCAAAGAGTGTGCCATGCCCATACATGTGGCCTTTGTGAAGAAAAGCCACACCAGCCGTCTTCTCTTTATGGATGTTGAGAGGATGGGACGGGGGGATAGGAGACAGGGGAACAACTGGGAGCAGATGAAATGACAGAGGTTGCAGTGATGGGGGAGCTGAGCTGTTTTCTAAGCTCTCCATGTAAAACCAGGCGATGACTTGGAAGGTGAGCCAGAAAATCAATTGCTCTAAGCTCCATCTGATGTTTGTGTGAAGGATACGGAATGCAGGGGTTTCTGGCCATAGCGAGCTCACTGCCACCACATGTGTTTTGGTGATGCCCTTGCGCTCTGCTTTCCCACAAAGGAGACAAAGTCATGGGAATGTTATACTTTTAACAGCACCTTGTGAAAAGCCCCAGTAAAAATAGTGATAAGTTCTTCAAAAAGGAAGATGTAGGAGATGTAGGGAATGTAAATGGAACACAACTATTCATGCTTCTGTCATCTCTTCAAACACACCTGCGAGAAACACATCCTCATGTGTTCACCACATTTTGTGTGTTTTTCTTCCACAGGAATGATGACTGTGATCAGAATTGACTTCTTCACTAAATCTAGCAAGCAGTTCTAAATCAGGTCTAAACCAGTCCAGGGTTTACTGTTCAATGTGGGACTGAACTAATGACAACACTGAGTAATGAGATTAAGCATATCCAGAATCTGGAGCTGAAAACTCTACCTGACCTTCACACATTCATCTCTGAAGGGCCTTGTTGCAAAAAATATTCCAATCCTTTAGACTCTACTTTCTGTCTTCTATACATGGGTAGTGATAATTATATGCAGTTATATATTATCAATATAAAGACTGATTATTTTCATTAGTGCTACTGTGAAGTGATGAAGGCATGCAAGTATTCTGTGATAAAATATTTTATTACCAAAGAAGAAATCATGGAATCAATAGAAGAAACATCCCAAACTATTATTAACTCTTTTAAAAAATATGTAACTATGTATTGTGTAATTATTTTCTTCTGTATTATCTGTAAACTCTTTATTTCATTTATCAGCTATTGTCTCTCTTTGGAGTCTTGTGTGGGAAGATATTTTCTCTGAGAACACAGAGTGATGGCAGCACTCACCAGCTCTAAACTTCTACTTTAAAGCAGTCATTAACACTTAATTAGCTAAAAAGCCTTCTATAGGTCTAATATTGAGATAAGGCTACACTTGCCAGATGTCCTAGAGCCAAATTTGGGTGGTGATTTCTCCAGGCCTATAGACATTACTGGGTGTGTCACCGAGCCTACTTGCTGTTAACAAGGGACTTCTAATGGTCAGGATTTACCTTACCATAAAACCTAGCCTGAAGCACTAACAGACCACTCCAGTCTTAGCAACCTGACAGCACTGTTCTTTGTTTTGAATAAACAACGTGCCCTGCCAGAGGAAGAGTTAAACCTTGCTGTTTCATTATTATATCTGTGTCTTGCTGTCTGTCTACCTATCTGTCATCAAGCTGTCTATTCATCAAAATGAGCTGTCCAAAAATTGTATGGTGCAGCATTATTTGTAAACAGACATATAACATATATTAAGGTAAAATATGCCCAAAATGTTGATTTTTTTTCTCCTCTGCTCTCCAAAAGGTGGGGCTAACAAAATATATCCAAGAAGGGAACAGCAGTGGGAACACCTTCATTTGGGAAGGACTTGGAGGGAAGGGAATGTTTGGAAGGAGACAGACAAAGCCCAGTGATGCAGCCAGAAGCATGGAGAACAAGAGATGCTGCCGTTGAAGGTTGCAGAGAGGAAAAGGGCTGGCAAAGCTTTGGCATGAGTATGCGTGCAAATGGGGAGAAAGCAACAACAGGATTCATCCCCTAAACCAGCTGATAATCGATGCTGGGTGTCAGCTGACAGAGAGTGCACAGAAACAATTCCCTGCCTGGCAAACTCTGAGTCTACAGAGGATTTGGTGGAAATTTGGCTTTACCAATAAGACCGTGAAACAATAAAGGTCACTTTTACAGATCCTGTTTTGTCCATCCCATGCTAGATTTTACCTGTCACACATGCATTGGCCACATAGCCATAACCGCTCACATGCTTACAACTATTTTTGGTAAATGCTCTATTCAGTGAGACTTTCCAATGGAAGATTCAATTGCATCTTNCCACACTGACTATTTCCATTATCTCCTTAGGATTCTGTAATTATTGAAATATAACCTGGACTTTTCTCTCAATAAGGAAAGTACATTTTTCTTAACTACACTTTTTAATGACTTTTTTAACAACATAGAAAAAAAAATCAGCTGCAGGCAGGGAACAACACTGAAAAAAATGCATCTTAAAAGGTCAATGCCTCAGAAAGTTATAAGATACTGAAGAAAGAAGAGAGAAAATCTGGATACTATGATGGGTCACAGCAACTTAGAGGAGGGAAAAGATGAAAGTTGATGTGTAGGCTCCTAAAGGCAATAGTTAGCGTCTAGCCCATGGGATAAATCATTACCAGGTTTTTATGATTGCAGCTTTTGTTTTCACCTTTTTTTAATTGCTCATTTCTCTCTTTAAATCTTGACTTGTTAAGCATCAGAAAACATAAAGAGGATCAGACTTAGGAGATTTGCAAATGGCTTGAGTATTTGTTAATATGCAGTCAAGCTGTGTCTCATGGCAGTGATGTCTATCTTTTCTTTGAGGCACTGAAATAACTCGGTTTCTGTCAGGTCTGCACTCTCACACAAAGCAAAAGGGAGCAGAAGAAAGGCAGGCTGAAGAATCTTACGCGAAGTATGAATAGATAATAGTAAAACATCCTGGTTTTAGCATGTGGTTGTGAAGAAGAAGGAACAAAGGTGATGGACCAAATTGCTGCCCATTCTTTTGAAATTTGAAATGAGGAATTTAAATTCTCTCAGACAAATAATCAGACTGATTCCCACCTGACAGCCATTAAAATAGTGATGTGCTAACGGGGGATCCTCAGCACTTCTGGTAATACTCTGCCACTAAACATGAGTGAAAAAGTGGGGTGAAGTCTTGGTCTCTGGTGTTGATCACTTCTCCCACCATGTACAATCTCAGAAGCCCCCTTAAAAAAACACATTAGAGAACTCACTACTTTTTAATGTAATGAATGTGAATAAATCTTCTGGGGGAGAGACAGGATGCACTGAGGCTCCTGGAGAGAAAAGCGAGAAAAGGAAGGAGGCTTTCTCCTGCTATACACACTCCTTCAGTTACTGCAGAAAATAAGCACACGTGTCATTGACACACACAACGACCTACGGTCCCTTGATGTTTATTGAAAACTATTTGCCTGCCCCCAGTAAAACCATTTCTCAAATACAGGAATGCCCTGGAAACAGCGTATGGGGACTGGTGATGTTACCAAGGCCAAGGACACCAAGAGATTACCTCAGGTATTGTATGGAGAAGCACCTTCTGCTCCAGGCAGAAGTGAGGTCCTCTGGCTGTGCAGGCTGAGGGACAGTGTTGTCCCTCAGAGACAAGGCTAGGCAGGTGGTAGAAGGGGCCATCCCCATTAAAGGGGATCATGAAAGGACCTTAAGGTGAGCAGGGCTCTTTTGGCCCTTTTGAGCCAATATTTTGCTTAGAACCACTAGATTTTAGCTAGGTAGCTCAAACGACAGCCTGCATATGAGACCTTCCAGATTTACTTTGCTTTTAGTCAGAAAGTGTCTTAGTGTTATCTAATGTTTTGGCTCTTTTTCCTGGTCTGGGGCTCCCTAAGCACAGGGTGATGTCAAATAGGTAAGTTTATTTAGCCAAGCCTCCTGCAGACGAAAACACAGCCTCTGCAGTGAGAAGAAAAAAAGGGGACACTTTTAGCATCTGGGAAACTAACCCCTCTGCAGATTCCTTCCATTCTGCAGAGCATGTCCACAGACAGCACCATGGAAAACCATCAGGCCTCACTCAGTTGTTACTACATATCTTCTACACAGAGGAGATTTCTGGTAAGTCAGATACAGGAAACTAATAATTGTAGGGGCCTTCATGCATTGCCTAAAGGAAAAATAAATCATGTCTCCAAACTGATCTCTTCTGTCTCACCAAATGGATTGGCTTATTGATCAGAAGATCACTTATCTTTTTTTGGTCATTGCATTGTGTTACGTCTATTATATTGTATTCCACCATTATTTGCTGTACAAGCCAGTGTGATACAAGATGCATGTGAGCCAAAAAAAAAAAATCAATAGGACAATATCAGACATGCAAAAACCCCATTGATCATACAAACCAAGTGTCTGCAAACAAGCACAAGAGTGCTTTGAATTATGGCCAGTCAAAGAATAAGTCTGTATCTATGACTTAATTGGGAGTAACATCTTCATGGAGGAGTGGTCTGGGGTTAACACAAACTGCTGAGCCATAATACCCACAGGGAACTTCATAGACCTCTTCATATCAAATACTGAAACTCTTTTTCTATATTATCATACTTCTGGATTACTGTAGATAGACAGAAAAAAAATGAGCACATAATTCCAGATAGGGGGTTTTTTTATGCAGTTGTTGATACTGTTTTTAGATCTTTTTGTGGCTGACACTGCTTTTGATCCTGTTTCTGTTCTTAAGTATCCCTATGGACAAATTGGCTCTTGACGTGTAGGGTGAAATGATGAAAATGAAGCATTAGGTGTAAATGAAAATGTTATGGAACTTCTACTGGGGGTGTGATAGTCTACTGTTTGAATATTAAGTCATTCACACAGATAGCAGATAGCTATATCACCTCTTCTTTTTTTTTAACTGGTAAGGACCACCTTCTCCTACAGCACTCAGATTCGCTTGAGCCAAAATGGAATTGCAATAGACCTGGTACTTAAAATATTCATTCCAGGTTCTTCTTATTATCATCCATAATTACCAGTTCTCTCTGGCACTATATCTCACATACAGTATGTATTGTAAATTATAGAGGATTTAGTCAGTAGGGGTTGAACCTCTAAGTTGCAGACTGGTGAACCTGTGAAATTCCTTTGTGTTGTCAACCACTGGCTGCTTGACCCTGAGTTAGAATAAAGCAGATCTCTTGCAATTTAGTGAGTGACACCCCCCATCAAAATGTGCAAAATGTGTTGGGTCATGAAGCTGGTAGTTTAAGCTACATATCAAAGTAGATTGAAAAGGTGCATAAAATATAAGAGTGAAGTGGAAAAAGAGGGGGAAGATAGGTAACAGAGAAATGCTCAAAACTATGAAACCTCTGTGCCCTCAGACAACACTTTCATGGTTATTCCTTGTGAGTCAGACTTCAGAAAGTTTTTATGCCAGAAACCCACAGGGTGATTGCTTAGCATATTGCAAAAGCTCACTGCTTTCGTGGTGAGGACCATATTGCAATTAAGCTACAGAGGTATCACAGTGGCATTCAGGATGCACAGCATGTTCACCTGTGCTATCAGCCCATTCAGCATTCACTGTGGAGATCACAAGATTGCTCTTATTGGAAAATTTTCATTCCATTTCATGTGTGTTTGGAGGGTAACAGAGACTACCATTCCACAGTCGTGAGAATATGTTGGCAGACTTGTGACATAACAAATAGGAACAATGAACAGTACAGGTCACTCAGGAGTGCATCTTAGGGTTCATTGTAAATCTTAGGTGCTCTGGAACATCCATATAATTATTCCAAATAGTCCTCAGAGCACCCTAGACAGTGTGACAACAGTTTACACTATGTGGATGGATTTTCTTCATTCTTTTTCATAACAAAATGGCATTTTGTTTGTGATGGGTTTCATATGTCTTGACTTTTTCTTCTTCACCCTTTCACCATGGAAAAATAAATATACTAATAGTTACGTCTTTGAGGGCTGCATCCATTTTAAACAGACCCATGATTTTTTCTCATATGATTTTTTCCCTTTTTCGTCATAATGCTTTTCTCCAGATAGTTTGCATTTAAAATCAAGAAAATCTGAGTGCTTCTGATTTCCTAGCGTTAAGGAGGGGAAAAAAAACCATATTAAACTTTGAGGATTCTGTCACAAAACACTAAATTAGTTTCCCAAATCCATAACCCATCAAATGGCTGAGTGATACCTGTGTCATGAATGGCTTTAACATTCTGTGAAGGGCTTTGATATTAATTTGGATGCAAAATCCTGAAGATTTCTAACCTAAGGATATTTGTGCCTTCAAAGTTCAGGAGCCGTGCTGCTGCTTAATGGAATAAACCCATTCTGTGTACTTTTTTATGGATTTTGTTAAAAAGAGTAAGCTGGAAAATATATATGTAGCAAATAGGTTGCTGTTTGTATCACAAATTTCCTAACCGTAGGTCATAACTCATAATAAATCTTTGAGCAAACAGGATCTATTGTCAGATTAATACAACAGGTAATTAAGTCCAATTACGAGGTTGTCTCCAAGAGAAATAATTGTGCATTCACTTTGTACAGGATAAACTGTAGAGGGTAGTCCAGTTAAAAGCCATGGAAGGCTCTCCAGCACTGCAGAGTCATCGTTACAGTTGATTGATCTCTCTGATGAAGGGCATTCGTATCTATAGGATGGAAATGCTCATAGGATCTAAATGTCCATTCTCATACTAGAACTAGTCAGATTAAATCACTCAAGCAGATAATACATGTTTTTTTGACTCAGCTGAGAAAAGAGATAGCAATTTAAGGGCTCACAGCACCTTCAATTTTAACCCTGGTATCTCCTGATCTCTTATTAGATATTCTTAGTTTATTCTTATTTTTCTCAATAATTTCCTGATGATTACATCAGTCTTCCCTTTTATTTATCAGTGCTTTATCTAGACACTCTTAAACAAAATTAACCCAGTGAAATTAATCCAATGAAAATAAAAGATAGCTGTGGTCAGCCCCCCTAACTAAAGGCATCAGTCCTCTTTGTTGACTTTTGCTATAGACAGATGTACCAATGCTAATCAAAGAAATTATAAATAAAGGTTTTCACCCTTACAACATAGGAGAAAATATAAGAAAAAAAATTGCGCTTCTATTTCATTTCTTAGTCTGTGAAAGATATGTAGTTAATTTTCTCAAACCATATAGTGGAGGCTTTGCTAGAGTTTTCAGTCCACACAGTGTCTTGTGTCATGCTGCAGAATGGTCAGGCTGCTTCTTACACTGCTCTTCACAAAAGAAGTTGTGTGGTCCTGCATTGTGTTGTCAGCATCAGGAGATGGGAGTTATTTTCCTTGAGCGTGCTCCTTACTTTCTCTGGAAGGGCTCCCCATTTTTGCTGCCTTTGGAGAACCCTTTTCAGCCTAAGTGCAGAGTAGAGGTTTTTGCCACTGAATGGCTTTGACTTTTGCCGGGTCAGCCAAAGGGCACAAAGAGCACCCAGAAAAATTTGTAGAAGAAATTCCTAATCTAATGAACAAATGCATATTAATTTCTCTCATGGCAATTATACTTCAGAATCTGGACATTTTACTGAGAAGCAGAAGGGAAATAATACTCATGAATGCATGACTAGCTCTAGGAGAGTTTGTCTGGAAGCATAATCTGCTCTTATACTTTCTCAGGATTACTGTTCCTTCTAAATTATCCGTGTCCACATCAAATTTTTGTCCTTATTTCTCAGAAGCTGCAGAAGACTTCACTGTCTGAAAACTGTGCCTCTGTTCTTTCAAAGTATGAAGCCAATAAGCCAAAGGGCAATATCCACCCAAGTGCAGATGCTCAAACAGCCAGAGCTGTAATCGACTGACATTTGGAAGTATACATGAGGAGTTGAGGCAAGGTTTTTACTTTATTAGGTGTTAAAGAGCCAGATACACAGATGTGAGACAACACAGAAGCACTGTCAAGAAAACCGTTTTACCCCCAGGATCTGGCAGCTGAACACTGAATACTAAAGGTATTTTTTTTCTTAAACAACTAAAAGGCAGTTTTAAACAAGCTAGTGGATCATGGGTTCAACACATAGTGCAGGTGTAGACTTAAACATTCTCCAGACAAGCTAATTGATTAAGGAAAGTCATTACTTATATCTCTTGAGTTTACTAATGGGAGGCCCAAAGAGTTTAAAAGCATATCAAGTTTCTGAGAGACTGACTCTGGACTACATTTCAAAGTACATCAAATGCTGCTGTACCTTGACTGGATATTTGATCAGCACCGGGCTGCAGAAAGGCAGGACTGTGCTACAGCAGCCAGGGAGGTGGGGAAGCACTTGCTGCACATCACTGCCATGGGGGCCTTGCTGTACTTTTCCTCCATGCTACTTATGCTTGGGGTAATTAACCAAAGCACCCAGACAAGAGCTATCTGTGTTTAGGGTCACACTCTTCCTCTTCATTTACTTAACTGCAGCCTCTCTGGTCTCACAGCCCCGTCCTGGGTGGGCTACATCTGTCCCAAAAGGGAGAGGTTGCAGTCTGCACCTGTCAAGCTCAAAGCGCTATCATAGTCCCAGCATAACCTTGAAAATCTCCAGCAGATTTAGTGAGTTTTTTTTCAGAGGTTGTGCTGGTAGGAGAACCTATGGTGGGAGAAATCTTTGAATTAAAGGTACATGTGACAATATTTGAAGTGTAAGCCACCTAGGCTGGCTTTTCAGGATATGGAAAAGATGATGCACTAGGTATTTGTCATCCTTAATCTTTATTACAACCATCAACACTCGATTAAAGGCAAAGTTAGATGCTTCTGTTCAAATTACTTCATCTGGAACAGTTAATAGTGATATTTAAATTGTCATCATTAGGTGTCAGAGCCAACGCTCTTCTGAGACAAATGAAGTTGTTAACACTTCTCTAGAAAGTATTGCTCCCGACTGTCTACTACCTTTGTCAAACACCAAGGTTATTTCTTAAAGAAAGACAAAACGTCCATCTTTGTATAACATGACAGAGTTGCAAAGCTTCCAGAAACAGAGGGGGCTCTATTTTCACCTGATTATATTGTGAGTAAAATGTATAAAGCCTCACATATCAAGGTGAGGTAATTGCTCTTACTAAGTTTAAGGGTAAACTAAATATCTGCTTTGATGCTGTATGCAAAAAAATAATATTTATGCTCAGGAGCGTTTGTGTCCTAGCAATGTTTCCTTAGGAGGCATTCATCTCTTTTGTGTAGCTATTAGTATGAAGAAAAGGGGAATCAAGAAAAATAATGCTCAAGTAAAAATAAAATAATTCCATGCTGCTGGCTTCTCAGGTTTTCTTACGTGAAATAAAAAGCAGGTACCCACTGAGGGGGATCTTGCCTGAAATTAGAACAATGCTATGTCAAATGTCCACAGAGATTGGTAAGGCTTTAAGGGACAGAACAAATGAAGTATGGGATCCAAACTGCTGTTTGCTTTGTCCAGTATCCTAGTTGCAGAAATGACTGACCTTTGTTGTTATGGGGAAGAAGCAAGAAACCCCTGGCTCAGCCCTTCCCAGTGGGAAGTTGTGGCCCCATAAATGTCTTCTCCAAACAAATGTCTTTCTATAAATGTCTCTCCAGCAATTAGAGAAAGGCACCACACCCGTGCTTTTTATCTACCTTCTGATGCACCTTTTAAAAGCTTTAACTAAGGTGGCTATGCATTAGGAGAGAGCAGAGCACGGTGTCTGACCACCGACCTGGCTGGGGGGTCTCTCCCATGGAGCTGCTGCCCTGGGACTCTGCCGTGTGAGGCTCTTGCAGCAATGGGTCCTGAGGCATCTTCCCAGGATAGTAAGTTTCCATCCCTGAAGGTCATCTGGAATTTGTGGTTATGAAAGATGTGTGTCATTCAGTTCTATGTCATTAGACATAGAGAGATCTATGTCATTCAGTCTATCACACTGACCTCTTTTATGGCCAAGAAAATTTTCTTTGCACGCTTACCCTATATTTTATCTACCACCCCTTTGTAATTTTCCTTGTGCTTTTCAGAAACCTTTCTGAAGTTTATCTTTGTGTTGAGATGACAAACACCTCACCCATTATTCTGCACAAGGCTGCACCACTGTCTTAGCTTGTGTCCCAGCTCCTTTTTCAGAGGTGAATATTGGAAATCTTCAATGATGCTATCCACCCTATATGATGCTATAAATGGGACTGATGTGTCTTTTTGTCTGTGCATTAAATTCATTAACAAGGACACTGTAAAGGAAATTACAGAATATGAAGTACCAGCCCCTGGTTTTCTACAGGGCCAGTAAACTTTACACTGCCTTGTGTGTAATTCCTTACACAACACTTATCTGTAAATGTCAAAGAATTCCCCCTTCTCCATCTTGTAAAATGTGATCCCCAAAAGTGTGTGTGAGTCTCCTTTTTGCATCCAGTAATGGAAGAAAAATAAGACTTGAGATTGCTTTGATAGCATCAGTAGATATATCAGTGGAACAAAGAGGGATTCCAAAACAATGTATTAAACCTGTAGCAGAGAGGTAGTCAATTAGCTAAAGCATTAAAATGAGATTAAAAGAAGTTTAAAAAAAATCCATTTTGTGACTGGAGTAAACATGAAATTATGTAGGATGGTTGGGTTTTTCTAAATGTCATTCAGTTGTGTGTGAATGTAGCAAACCAATTAGATAAAATTAAATTTCAAGCCTGATTGACTTTTAAATATTCAATTTGAGTGCTGCATTTTGTGTTTATTGCATTGCTCAGGAAACATCTAGAAATGGCTGTTGAATCAAGGAATTAAATGAAACTTGCACTGTCAATAGCCTGGCTGGGGTTTCTGTGAGAGCATGATGGCAGTTCTGTTTTATTCAGTGCCATTAAACACTGGATATCCACAGAACACAGAAATATAAGCCTGAAAAAGGACACACTGGCTACTGGAGAGCTTTGGCATTTATAGCTTGATAGCATTGGCAGATAACGAGAAGTTTGATGCCATGGAAATGATAACTATGAAATATGTAACAATACTAACCCACGAAGATGGAATGTATATCTTGAAATATTGGAGGATAATTCAAATCTGCACGGCAATCTGCTTTTCATTTCAGGTGTCAAACCTATGTAAGCCATAACTTATCCAGGTATTACTCATGTGGGAAATAAGTACAAATTTAGTACAACACATGGAACAAAAAAAAAAAAAAATTCACATGGGAAGAAGAGGAAGGATGCAATGTTCCCTTTCTCTCCACCCTGCCTGTCTGTGAGAAAGAAAAGGACTTCTCTTAGAAAATGCTCACTACTTGTAGAAAGAGTGGAAAGCCTGTGATGGCTACAGTGGGATCCATCTGCGGGAGAGATGCATCCCAACAGAGTGAGAGATGCATCCCTACCTCCTGCCACCTGCCAAGAAACAAAGAGCAACATGCACTTACCCCCAGGTCTCCCCTGTCCTTAGCACTCTTTGACCACTCCAAGATCCAGCACAGAGAGATGTTACACCAAGTACTTTTTTGTGGCCTGTGTCACTTGAGGCTTCTTTCCTCTGGGCCAAAGGGGTCATTGCTGTTTTTCATGCTGTATTTGATTCTCTGGGGAATGGGCTTTGCACCAGAAGGAGAAGAGAGGAGAGGAAATCTATCCCAGGACTGAAAAGTTGAGACAATATATCATATTAATATTGTTTTTTCATGCTTTTTATGACAATCCAACACTCAGTCAAAGGTCAGAGTTTCCCATTATCCTCTTCCAGCATTATCAAAGCCATGGTAAGAAAATATCTGAATGAAAAGCTAGTGATACCTTCTTTTTTTTTTCCCCCACTGATAAAATAGGGTTTTTCCCAGCAACAAAGAGAGAAAGAAGAGATAGATCCCTTTCATTCTTTTCTTTTCCATTTTTTTTCTGCTGTAGTAACCTTTATACCAGCAACCTTTCTATTCTCCTGAGGCAATCAATTTTCTTGTTCAGCAAGAAAAGGTACAAAAGGTACAAAAGCAAAAGGTACAAATGATGAATTACATCACTGCAATGGAACTTCACAAAATCATCGCTTTGTCTTCCTTTAGTCTCCAAACTCAGAAATATTATTAGCAACTGGAAGATCCTATAGAAAGGGATCTTGTGCATGCTGCTGTGCCTATCCAGAGTGGCAGGAATCTGACATTCAGTGTATCAACACAAGGATTATTTTAAATAAAGGAAATTTACTGCCAGAGGCAGGTTGTATTTTATTTTCTTTATTTTACTGCAAGAAGATGTTGACTTTCTAAGCTGACTATTTCTTCTTGACAGAATGCAAAGACTATTTTGTTTTCTGGGTCACCACTGGTTAAATCTATGCAGTCTCATGAACAGATACAAGTACAAAAGAAGTGCATAATACTCAGTGTAGCTTTACAGAGAACCAGCCCTCTCAAAATTGCCATTCAATGTAGTTCCTACCAGAAAACAGATGAAAAAGATCACTTTGACACACAAGCTAAAACCAGCCTAGCCTTTGGGTCATTCCCAGAGCTGAGAATTAACTGTGAAACAACCCACTTTAGATAATGATATACATATTAATATAGTGTGCATCCAGCTTTGTTTTGGTAAGTCTCTTGGACCATGATTCTCAGAGGAGATGTTGTTGTGGAAAAGGAAGAAGTTATGACAATGCAAGGAGTGAAGTCTTGCCTATGGAACACATGAAAAAATCTTCTTGCTCTCCTCAGCTCTCCTGCAGCCTCTACTGAGATCTCTGCTCCTTCAAGAAAGAGATCGGTCAATTGAGCAGAACTCAAATTATTTGGTAGTCTTGATAACATGACCTGTGGATAAAATTGGTCACGTTGAAGTTCTTAAGCCTAAAGAGAAAACTGGAGAAATAGCATGAGAACAGTCTCCAGAGAGGGGGAAAATTGCAGCAAAGAGGGATAGGATAGGAGATGGAGCAGGACAATAATTCAGTCTTAAATAATAGTCAAGAAAAAAAAGCGAAGAGGTTTAAAATATTTTCTAATAGCAGAGACAGGGTACCACTGGGCTAGATTGCTTTCAGCATTGGAGAACTTTGAGGATACGTTAGACAACCATTGATTAAGAATAAAAGAAGATACATCAATCCTTCCTTAGGACCGGGCTTCACTAGATGTCCTAGGATGCCATAAGATTCTCTGGCAAGTGATATTAGTGCAGTGTCTGGTCAGTCACAACCTCTACACATCATACCTCATTCAAATTACTTCCCTTGAGAATGTTTTATGCATTGTCTGCATGCATGAGGCATGTGCCCTGTGAGTGTTCACCTCTGATACCTGTAACTGGCACTTGAATCTGTTTCTGGGACTGCTTTCAGAGGCCCCACTGAGTGGCTTCTCTGCTGTTTCAGGAAGAGTCAGTGATGAAGCAGATGCCTTTCCCCCATAACTGCCTCCACACCACAGGAAGGATTTGAAGATCTGCCTCCTATCTGGATGGCAAGGCTGTTGATGATTGTCAACCTCTCGGCTAACCTGAGTATTTCAGGACATGGAGCTGGGAAGTCTAGCACTCGCAGTGGGAAATGGCTCATTGATTCTGGAGGGAAACACAGGGTCTTTCATGAAGGATGCATGCCAGGATGAGCCAGTTTACGTATGCTAGGTGCCATTCAGCGTCAGGGCTGCCTCTTCCTCTGCTGCCCAGATACCAGCCTGTAGCTGAAGTCAGGGAAATGTCATGTCACTGTCAGATAAGGGACAGGAGGCTGCAATGCATTTGAGTAGCAGAAGAAAGGTGGCACAGACTTGACTGACACTGACAGCCTGACATTTGACAAGTGAGTTTAAGATGGAGGAATTTTTCTCTATGCTATGGAGCACTTTACAAACATTCGCTAAGCTTCATGGTATGTCTCATACCACCTCCTTCTGACAAACACAGAAGCTAAAGTTCATCAGGTGCCTTCAATCCTGACAGGAACAAGAGGTGGCTTTGTGTTGGCTGGACACTGGCAGGCACTGGCTGTTGTTTTTCCCACCCTGCCTTCAGCAGGATGTCCTGAGCAGGTTTAGGTGACTCACCAGGATGCCCAGCATGCTCTCCTGGCTGGGCTGACATGCAGGAGCTCTGAGGGGCAGCAAGCAGTACTTGTGCTGCATTAGGTGAGGTGCTTGTGCACACTTATCACAGAAGTGGGCAGGACAGAAACCCTGGACCAACTTCCAAAGCCCCATCTTCAGGCAGCTGGGAGGTGCATGTGTGCACTCCCACTGCCAACCCATCCATCACACTTACACATGTTCTCACAGGTCTGCAGAGCTGGAACAAAAATTACTTTGTTTATGTCTACCACATTAACCCAACCCTCCACCTTAGGTATAATTAGACACAGATGTGTCATCAGCTAGGACAAGCCCCAGACCTGAGTGAATAATTGTTGTACAACAGCAGAAAAGGGCAGTGCATCAAAAATTAGCAACTTTGCTGTAGTCACAAATTGGCTGTTTGCCAGTGAGGAATTATTTTTGCCTTTTCTCCTTATTGTTTGGTGTTTGTTTGTTTGTTTCCCTGCAGTCCCACTGAAATTATCACAAGAATTTTATTTGTCTGAGGTTTGTTTTTGTTTTTGTTTTTTTTTTTAATGAGAGCCACTGAATTCCTAGACACCTAGCACTTTATTTTATTTTTATGCCTTTAGAGTCTCATTCCCCTTTCAGGGACTGCTGTGCCTCTGAAGACATTGCCCTTGAGTGCTACACTGCACTCTGAAGCAGCTGAGCCTGGCATCAGCACAGGTCCAGTGGTGCCTGCTATTTTCTCTGCCCTGTGACTGAGACAGTGGCACCAGCAAACTTCTGTGTGCTGGCTGAAGAGAGAAAACCTCTATGCTCCCTCTCCTGCAGAAAAACTGTAGTAGTGATGCTTTAATAACACAATATTCTTGCCAGGCTCCAAATGTTTTATCAGAGCTAAGCAGCAGGAATGGTCTTTGAGAAATAATTTGCACTTCTGGAGCTGCTGGCAGCTTCTCTGCTAAACATTCCCCCCACGCAACTTCAAGTCTCAGTGTAGGGCTTCCCCTGGCAGGCAGCAACTGAGCAGCCCACAGGAGCTGGCAGATCACAAGCAGTTTTAATTTCCCTTTCCTCCTGCTTGAGTGACAGACAATCCTTCCATGGTGAAATCCAGCTCAGAGAGAGACTGGGCTCCGGGAAGCTGAAGAACCATGTACCCACAGCAGAAATCTGGGCTTCCCACACAGCAGTGGGATAGACATTCATGGACATTCAGCAACCAAAAATTCTGCATTCTCAGGGGTAGCATCACCATCATGGGAAAAGAGCACAGGTTTTTCATGATATCTGATTGCTAAGACAACATCATTAATAGTCTGTACTTGGCTTCAGCAGGCCCTCCCTAAAGCTGTAACCTTACTTGCTCGCTTATTAATAGCTATAATAGTACAGAGGACTGACCACTGACTTGGGAAGGAGTTTGATTTCCATAAAAACTGGGAAACTCAACAAAAGAGATAAACCCTACATCTTTGTTATTACCTGTGGGCAAGTAAAAAGGACCAATATGAAGTAGTCATGGAGTTCTTATGGCAGAGTAACTGGAGAACCAGCTATAGCTGGTTATACATTGGGTGCTACTGAGGCAAAATTTGGAAGTATTTCCACAGGGGATGAGCTGATGTCATCATGTTAAGAGCAGACATTGTGATTTATCACTAGCTAGAAATCTCACCCCTTTGTGTGCCTCTGGTGGTTCTTTAGTTATGTACTTTTCTTACATGGCGTTTTAGGGCTCTACATTTTACTGTATCAGCGGATATTGATCCCATAGCCCCAGAGCTCTCTAATCTGCTACCTGAATGCAAAATGTGTCCATGGTCATTGAGAGACTGCAAAAACAGTGTGGTTTCAGTTTTTTAAGAGGAGACTGCTCGCCTCATTTTTCTTAAATACAGCTCTCATTGTACTTTGGAACATATGGTCTTTATTTTGCAGGTGCTGAGCTTTTTGCTCTGCTGGGTGTTTTTTCTCTCTGCCCTCATTGCTTCTGGGCAGAATGAGGGGATGTGCCTTGTCTATATGTCAATATATGTTACTGACTTCTAAAAAGCAAGTTACGTGACAGTTCTGTAATGTCACCAGTTATGGTTACTTACAAACCGAGCTTGTAGGAAAATACAACTTAACATTATCACAAGTGCTTCTTCCTCACTGTAAATTGCTGAGGTGGTCCCCAGACCTATTGTGCAAAACTGTCATGCATATATTTAGGAAATAATTTGATCCATTGGCCGGCCAACATTCATTTTTAGAACTGATTCTTTAAATTTATTTCTGACACTAGTTTGTGCCTTGAGTTGTAGACTGTTATAAACAAGTTCTGGTGAGTCAAACTTCACAGATAAACTGAATTTTTAGAAGACAAGTTTTTACAGAATCTAAGAACCATCAAAGTATTTCTCTGCAGTTTATTATTCCAAGATAAGTGTGAATTTATCTTTAAATATATGTAATAAACAAACTGTATATGCTTGAAAATAAGGTAATGGTTGTTAATATTCAAAAAATAAATGGTGACTTATTTCTCCTTATAGAAAGATGATTCTCCTGAAAAACACCCTGGTCTGAGGAGAAGTGCACTTGATGTGGATATTATATTAGCTGACTTGGGTTTGGGAGGTAGTGGTTCCAAATAAGCTTCACTGACACGATCAGCTAAACTTCATCTATTTCAGGAATACAAAATCTCACCTCTAGAGTCTCATCGCAGCATGGCTGGTCACTTGTAACACATCCTGCACATATTCCTCCACCTCTCTTGGCTTCCATCTCCTTGTTTGCATCCTTCCACCCATGATGAAAATTGCAAAGTACTGTGGGTTTGCTCAGAGTCTACCACTGGGAAAGAAATTCAAGGCAACACTGGGAACAGCGGTCATGATTCCTGACATTATAAAGTGCTAAATAAATAATGAAATATTTTATCTTAATCACAGTTCATCTCTTAGATCAAAGAAAATATTCGAAATGGGAAGTAACTTATAAAATGAAGAATGTGCTTTGAGGAAGTCTGATTTAATTTTGTAGCATGAATATGAACCAGAAAAACTCTAAATCACCATACAATTATTAAGGAAGAAGAAGGAGAGAAGGAAAAGAGAAACAATTTCAGAGAGGTTGTAATTTTATAAAGCATGATAACAGCTTGAGAATAGAATTTGTGGCTCAGCTTGTGCCCAGCACCTGGTCTTGGTTTCCCCTCATTTCCCTGCCATAATCCACAGCCTTTTAATGAGAGGTAAAGTTTGTTGTAACCTTGCAGTGTAAACCTGCCTCTCTGTTTATATTCTGCATGACAATGGTGTCACATTAGTGTCACTAAGATGTCATCTCAACAGTCGTTTCACAGCACCAGTAAATCTACTGGATAGTGACTCCTGCCGTTTAGAAATTCCCAGAAAAATCTGTTTCTAACTCTGGTAAGTATGCATTTACCTCTGAATGATTGCAAACACTTATTTTAAAATGAAACCAAAGCCTTTGATTTTCTCCTTTATTTGGTTTGTTTGGGTTGTTTGTTTGATTGTTGTTGTTGTTGTTTTTGTTATGGGTTTTTTGGTTGTGTTTTTTTTTTAAGGGTGCAATAACTCAGCAGTTACATCTCCTGTCTTTTGCTGTTTCCATAACACATTAAATGCTCTCAGTAACTTTTCCCAGATCCAGTATGCCTGAAACACTAAATACATATAAAACAGTCTTGCTTTTCTCAACTGCAGAAAGCCTGTTTCTCTCCTTAAGCATCTCAAAGCAGATGTTTGTTTACAGGCTCTTTTAAATGTTGACTATAGGACTGGCTTCCTCACCACCCTACTTTCCCTATTCCTCCTTTTCTTTCCCTCCTCTTCCTAACTTCCAGCCTCTGCTTACTAGCAAGCAACATGCAAGGAAAACCATTCCAATGCTGATTTCCCTTCCATTTTCACTCCCTCTTCTCCTTCTCTTTCCTTTTCACTTCTTCCATGCAAAGCATTTGCAATATTTAGTTTGTTGGTAGATTAAGTGTCTGCAGATGCCTTGGAATAACAGTGACACATAATCTGGCTCCAGACAGAACAGATAGGGTTACGCAGCTGATGGGAGAGTTAAAATCCCTTTGAAGAAAAGCCAGCGACACACAGAAGGGAAAAGTGGGTGCCCCTGTCTAGAAATCTACTCCACAAACAGGTGGGTTACAGGACACGGGCCTCCATTCTTGTGCTAAGAGCCTATTAAGCATTTGGGTGTTGCTATTGCCCGTGCGGTGTATTTTGTGCCGCACTCTGAATACAGCTCAGTATATCCCCTCAGTCAGCGAGGGGCGAGGCTGCTGCTGGGACACCGGGCTCAACCAGGCGTGATGGCAGGACAAGGGGACCGGCTGAAGCAAAAGGCTTTTGGATCGGGAAATACTCAGTCAGAGAAAAGGGAGCGGTTGGGAGAGGGCAGAAAGGGGAGAAGGAGGCGGAGAAGGGGAGTGGGACAAAGTAGGCTGGTGGGTATTCAAGGCATCCTAAACCCCTCAATAGGGCATTGTCCCCAGGCGGGGGTCCTGCTGGCGCTGGGGGGCAGGGGCTGCTTCCCCCGGAGGTGGCCAGCTGGAAGGTAGCCTGGGGGGCCCAAGGTGGCCCTGGAGGCACAGCCCCCCTGCAGCTACGGAAACATGGAGCGTCTTCCCCAAAATTCACATGGTGCTGGCTGTGTTTATTCAGGCCCCAGCGACCAGCTGTCAGGAGCCAGTGAATGAGGAGAGATTTTTTAATGATGGCGCTTTCAACCATAATGATCAGTTTGTGTTGCTTTCCATTTTCAAAGCTGGTTTTTTCCAAGAGAAAAGGCTGAAACCTTCCTTTAATGAAACACGAAGCCCAAGACCCTCCTTTGCGTGTCTGCTCCTCTCCACTCCCAGTGGAGGGGCTCATTATCATGGGCTTTTCAGGCCCACAAAGACAGGCTCTGCTAATACTCCGCAGCCCGTTTCACATGTTCATTCATGCCCCTTTTTTATTATTTTTTTTATCAGTCTAGTTTCAGCAAACAATCTGGGGTAAGCATTTTTGATTTGGGCTTTAGGAGGAGGAAACGAAGAGGGGAGATTGTTTCAGATCAGTGGAAGTAAAAGCTTTTACTTAACTACAAGCACATGAATATGCTCACAGAAATCACTGGAAAAGCAATATACCTGCCGGAGGCTTTAGTGCTCTGCCCAGCTCAGTCATTCCACAGTGCAAGTACCACAATTCCCCACCTGTAAAATATGGCAAGCAGCACTTTCCCCTTTTGTACAGTGTTAGGTGCCTAAAAAAGGGCCCATAAAAGCCAAGTAACATTACAATCTGCATCCATAAACTCAGCAATAAGTTTGAGCACTTTACAGCATCAATGTCCTTCAGCATGGGAAATGGGTGGAAAGGGAAAAAAAACCCTGAGTATAAATGAGCCATTTAAAACACATTTGATGTTAAAAAAATATGAACCAACTGATCTGACTGCAAGCACTACTTTGATCCATATTTTTAGCACATTTGTTAACCTAGAGAGGAGGAGAGACTGAAAGGAGACTGAAACTAAGGAAAGGGCTTCCAGTGATTTCAAATAGCATTAGGCAAGACCAGCAGAGCCTGTTGCAGTGTTAATATGCAGTTCAAAAATGTCTGCTACAAGATGCACAAAGTCAGTGGCAGTTTCCAACACAGGGTCAATCTATGTCAAACATACCCTTACTGTTATTTAAAGATGTTCCCCAAAGTTCAGACTGGACAACTTAAGGGTTATTCCCACAACACCTTGACACCTTGTTCCTCCTGTGGGATCCAGACCAAGGTGCTAAGCACTTTAGTATTACATCAGTAAAAGAAGGAAATGGGATTACTCAGAATAACACCTGTAACGTGTGAGCAGGAAGAAACCTAAAAAAGACAGCAAAAAGGCTGTGAAACACCAAGCAGGAAAAGAACCTGGCTTTCAGCTAGGGGGGAGGGGTGTTGTCTCATCAGAAAAGTCTGTTCCTCTTGTTTAAAATAGGGGAGCTCAAGTGGACAGTAATGTGCCCATTGCTGTGCGTCTGCTACATGGTTATATTTGATGGTGCTGAGTCAGAAGGGGTCAAATCCCTCTGAGGAACAGACAGTCTTTTTAATTTACAAAAAATACTAATACTTTCCATAATGGACAGATCGTGTTGATCTGCTGGTATCCATTCTGTAAATGAAGACTAATTAAACAGTTGCTGAGGCAGAATGGTTTTGTTTTGGTTACTCATGTGCTTAAAATTTGCTATCTGTTATTAGTTTGCTGAATTGCTATTGCACGCAAAATGAACTGAGGCAGAAGTTTCATCGGGGCTGTCATTCCACTTTTCTGTGGTCTTAGTATAAATGCAGTGCAATTTAAGATTGCTTGAATTTATGCTGATGAATATAAAATTAATTGAATTCAAGAAAGCATTTTACACATATCAAGTCTGTCTTGTGCTCCAGTCACACTTCCTCTTCTCCATCAAATCCCAAATCACAAACTGAACCTCCCTTATCATGCTGGCACATCTTAGAAAACAGTCATGTTACACCAGAGAACTGAGGTTACTGATTTTACACTACAAAAACTTTTCCCTGGTTATAACTTTATTGTCTTAAGTAACTGTTTTTCTTATTTCCTTTTTTCTTTTTGCTGTTTCATTTGAGAAAATAAAAAAGGAATACAGAAACTTGAAACATGAACTGAACCTTTCTCTAGATGATCAAACGATGAGAAAAGTCACACCAAGAGACAGGGAGAAGAAAATCAGATGCTGGGCTCAAAGAGAAGGATCTTCTGATCAATTAGACAGAAAGGTAGGACCCAAGAGTCACAGATGTTTTTGTTTATTATTTCTCCATAGCAAATGTCTGGATACAGAAGAATCCTCCAAATAAAAAGAACATGGGGCATAAAGGTCTCTTGAAAAAAAAAAATACCTGTCACCAATCCTCCAGATGAGAGACTGCAACACCGAAATGAATTAATCTGGGCCCCACTTTTGCTTCTTACGGAGCTGTGGGGATGTGACAAGGGAAGTAATGGGAGGCTTAGTGGGTGAATGGGAGGATTCCAGCCACCAGAGCCATGCTGGTGAGCTCAGCCCCCTCTCCACCTCAGCACAGGCAATGGGAAATTCTATACCCTGACTGGGGACTGCCTGAGCTTGTTTTTCCCTTGTGTGGAAAACACATAGGGCATGATCTGTCCTGAAGAAATTAGAGACTGAGAAGACCAATTAAGTCATTCAGTTTGACTCCCTGAGGCCAATTCAAAGACTGTTCTCTCTCCTAGATACTCTATTGTGGTTTTTTTCAGTGCAATTTTAAAAGTCCCAAGTAACAGTGCTTTCATTATTTCCCTGAGGACACTACTCTACAATCCAATATAGTTCACTGTCAAGAAGTTTTTTGTGAAATTCTTCTTAAAATTTCACTCTTAATTTCCTTCCATTTACTTAGTTGTATATTGATTTTTAGCTGTACTAAAAAATTCGTCTTTGCTTTTAAAATGTTGATGGAATGTCACAATATCCTGTGTTTATCATTGTTTTGCCAGAATGAGTTTTATTATGATTTTTGTTGTTGTTGTTGTTGTTGTTGTTGGGGTTTTTTGTTTTTGTTTTTTTTTAGTTCAGGCGCTTTCTAAATTATGTTGATCCCCCCTGGGCACCTTTCCCATACAGAGTGTATCTGCTGTATGATCCAATATTCTAGATGAAAGTTCTCACACAATTCTGATGCATAAGATATTTCCCCTGCCTCTGCAACACACTGGCTACTGAGGGTGGTTTTATTTAACTGGTGTCAGCTCGCACTTGAAGTACATGCCTAATTTCTCTGCCCAGTCTCACCAATCAGTGTCTGGCATCAGCACCAACCCCCAGTCCTCTTTCCTTCTGTGCTTGGAATTATACCTCCCAGTGTCCATCAGGTCATATATTTTCTAAAATATCACAATTTATGCTCATTTTTTTCTGTACTAGATTTCCCAGTATGAAGTAATGCATATTTGTAATAGCAATCACATCACATAATTTTCACGGACAGGGTCTTTCTCTATGTCCAGTGGTGTAATGCAGGATGTTAATAACTCCCTACTTCATTATTCATCATTACACTTTACTATTGTGTTTTACAGCTTTTGATATATGCCGCACCTTCTTGTGTAAAAATATTGCAGTTAGGTTTTAGAAGAAGATGTCAGGAAATACATACTGAAGAATTCAGACAAATGTAAGCACATCCAAATAAGGCGATGAAAGTACTATATTTAAACTGATCTTTTTTTAAAATTTCTTTTTTCTAGAGATGTGAAGCATTTTCAAGGATCCCTCTTTATTTTTTTTTTTTATAATTGTTATGTGCGCCATTTTGCTCACGGTTTTTGAGCATTCTCCCATCCCATGTTTGTTTCAAGAGTGGTTGATATTTAGGTAACAGCATTATTAGATAATTCTATTATGCTAAGCCATACTGTCATCTAGACTTGCAAACTTGGTGGGAATGATGTTTTCCTAGACTTTTTCCATCCTTCATAGCAAGTGTTGTGTTGAAAAAAACCCCAACGTTTTTTCCCCTGCAAGTTTTATGAAGTCTGTTCCTGCATTCATGCACAGAGTCAGTGCTGAGCCAGTGAGCACCACAAGAAAAATCACATGTATGGCAGCAGTAAATGCCTGAATGATCCTGATTATTTGCACTAAACAAGGCATCCATATGTCACTGTTTAAGTCCAAATGAAGAAATTGTCAGGAAGGAGATAAAGTCACCCAGATTTTCCAGCCTGTCTTATTCTAACAAAACCCTGCTTTGGCAAAATGTCTTTCTGGACAGAGGGTTCATAATCTCTTATGACAGTCACTGGAGATAGACTGTGTCAGTATGAATGACTTTACCTTTTATAAATGCCATCTGTATTATGAATGTTAATTTGAAGGTGACATAATTTTCTTGCAAAACCCATTAGGTTTTTATGCTCTTGGCAAGCAGCTCTGCTTTGATGATTAGACATAGTAACTCTTCTTTTCGCAAGGAACTTGAAATATTTGTCTCAGCTCTGTAACCAGACATGATTAAACTTAAAGTTGTCTTAATGATCTGACACGTCTTTCTACATTTAGCTATTTAAGCACAACACTTTAATTATGGCTATATAATCATCAATATCTATAATGACACATTGTGGGTAATGCTGTCAAACAGGATAAGCATGCTCCCACTCTCTCAAAGCCTTTGTGATCACACAGTCCTTGTTATACAGCATCTTTCATTCAGCACTAAATTACACTAAACCCTACCTCTTTGACATCTCTTTCTGTCAGATGTAACGATTGCTCCTCGGAAACCCAAAAGTTTTCGACTCCACTATATATTTTCTGAAAGTTGGATATTTTTATCCCCAAAATGATAATGGTTATGATGGTCACTACAATAAATCCTCAAACAATAACTTCAAAGGGGTGAGGGCTAAAAGTGCAAGGAAATTCAGGTGCCCCAAAGATTCAGTATTTTACAGCCTTGGTGGGAGCATGGGGGTACATTCCATTTCATACTGTATACAGATTTCAGATGTCTCCAGCTCTTGGCAGCAGATGTGAGAACATGTTGAGGACTTATATTTTAATTCTGTCACTTAAATTTTACTTCAGGTAGCTAATTTCTTTTATGACTTTGGCCCTGGTTGACTAATTACACAAGAGGGAGGAAGGAAGTATTACCTTTATTTTACAAATGTGGAATCCACTATAGAGAGATTAAATTCATGCCTAAGGAAATGTAAGACACTCGAGGCAGTCAGGAAGACCCATTTAAACTGTTCTTTAGATCTAGATCTCCCTAGTCTCTGGTTCCAGTGTCTTAACAAAAAGGCCTTTCTCCCTCACTTGTCTCGGCTATGTCAGCTCAAAAATGCTCTAAACTGGACATGTTGAGATGATAAACTGTAACTCCATTTGCTTTCTTGGTTATTTTGTTTGTTTGTTTGTAGTTTTTTTGCATTTTCTAGTGAAGTGGCTACTTCTCCTTTATGTAGGTTTTTGTACTGTGACAATCCCCTGTTTACAAGTGCCATTTAGTAAAGCCTTGAGCAACATAGCTAACATCTGTCACAGGCTGTTTGTATCTTCCTTGTCTCCCCAGGGAAGGAGTGTTGTTTCAGTATGATTTTTGCAAACGTGTGTGGTGCCAGGTGTTTGTGTCTGAGGAGACAGGTGAAGGTGAAAGCGCGCCTTGCCCTGCCAGCCATGCTGGTGAGGTTAAGGTAGTCTCTGCTCTCCTGGGGAGCCTGTTGGAGGCAGGGCTGACTCAAACCTTTAAGGCAGCATGTGCAAAATTTTGTGTTTCTCTCCTGGAGCGGCATTGTCGGAGCTGGGCTGCTCCAGGTGTAGGAAGGGAAGACGGGGAGGGTGGAGTTGGAAAGCAGATCCAAGGGAGGCCTCAGAGGGCTGGCATGTCTCCTCAGGGAGAGGTGTCAGAGGAACAGAGAGCAATTGCTGACCTTGTGCTCTGGCAGCAGTTTTGACTCCCCACAGCTCTGGCACAGACAGAGTACGCAGCATGGCTGAGCTCAGTGCTGCCAGTAGAACCCCATCCCAGGCAATGGCAAGGGGCACCTTCCTCCCAACCACCCTGGCTCCAGCCTTTGCCTGTCCTCCAAGCAAACTGAGGACATTCTAGCACATCAAGTGTGGTTGCTCTACTGTCTCCCAGATGGATGTAGGGCTGTGGGGCCATGAACCTCAGGAGCAGCCACAGTCCTTTAGGGCTTACAGGCTCATTCATGGAAACTGGGATATCCATACTCTAGAGCCAATGGGCTCCAGATAATGCCTCTGGCTTTTAGGTGTCAGAGTTTAGGAAACGTGTTTAGGTAGGTCTGGAATTGTGGACTCTTTAGAACCAAATGCACCCCATCAAGTGTAGCTCCTTGCAAGCCTACTGACCATTCAAAGTTTGGCCAAGCTTGTTCTCTTTTAATAGAATATATCAGATTTAGTTATAGGGTGTTCTCTAATGAAATATAGCTTTAATTTTTAAATATCCATTCACCTCTCTTTTGGCCCAACCACTTCTGTGATGCTACCTCCATCAGACCTGACTCTGGGTTTTGCTAGCTTCTGGATAAACTCAGAGCTCTAAGGCTGGATGCCAGCTGGCCAGAAATGAGGCCTACAATGTAGATTTCCTCAGCACTGGACTAACAGATGGTCAGAAAGAGGAGGCCCCTCTGTTTGAGGGTTGCACAGGCAGCTGCCCTCAGGAGTGGCACCAGCTGCTGAGTATTTTCTTTCCCAGGCTGAGGAGGGGCATAGGCCACTTCTCCGGGCTCAAGTTGTGGCTCCTTGAGGGTGTTTGTTACTAAGTGAGCTGAACAAAAGTACTGAATTCAGCCAGCATAGGTGGGCTGTTCTTTGCTGAGTGGGAAAGGGCTGGTCTATGCCACTTGGAAATCTCCCTGAATATGCATGATCTTATTGGCAAAGTAGAAGCAGCCCCTTGTCTAGAATTCAGCTTGGTTACGTGCCATGGCCATCCAAGTCTGATGAAGTTTTTTTTCAGGGTGTTCAGCAATGTGGGGCACAATTCAGCATTTTCTTTGGAGGTCAAAGAGAAACCTCTTTTAGCTTATTCTTTCACATTCATCTTAACACTTTCCTTCCTGCCCTCCTGGTTCACTCCTTCACCTGTGACTTCTGTTAGACCTTCAAGGTGGTGTGCCTGCAAATGAGATGTAAATGAGCCAAAGCTGATCCCAAATTTTCCTTATTGTTTTGTTTTGGTATAGAAACATCTTCCAAATGCCTGTAAGCATGATGAAAATGGTAATCTGCACAGATTTAGCTTCTCCATAATTCAAGTTGATCAAATAAATCTCAGCAGACTGTTTTGAACTGAAGCAGACACTTACAGTATTAATGTTGTGATGCTACTAAATTTTTCCTTCTGCTTGTTAGGAAAAAGGTACACTGACATTTCTGCCATAGATAAATCGGCCCAGGTCTTCTTTCTAATATGAATTACATCAAAGCTTGGTACAGAAAATACGCTGTCTCTATGACAAGATTTTGGGGGAAAAAAAATAATCTTTGAGGCAGAGGTTTTTAATTTAAAAAAAAAGTCCACACAGCAACATTGTTCATCATTCCCTGTTGAACCCTCAAGCTGACTCTTGAAAGATAACAGCAGGTTATAAGGAGACTAAACTGCGTCCCACTCTAACCAACAGTGAGCCTGATGCTGACTTAGGCAGTATGTCAGGAACACTTCTGCAGACCATCACTGCAGAGTAGTCATCTCCCTAGACAGCTGTGGCTCTGGGGAAACCCTGTGGTAAGGGAACTTTTATGTCAAAACCCAGTTATGCTTAGAGAAAGACAATAGCTGATTTTCAAATAAGCTCAAATAAAGACATGGTTAATTTCTCATTTGTTTCACCATTGTAATTTGGAAAAATATAAGTAAATTCTAAGGTCTCAGTGATTCAGAAACTGGCAGCTCTGTTAGTGTGGCAGAAATCTATACTATAGGCACTTACTCCTCCTTTCCTCTTTATTCCTGTCACCTCTGCCATTGGAATCAGATACTCTCCAAATTGAAAACAGGTATCTGATCCAGAAGAGTGCATTTCCCATTAAATGCAATGAATCCTGATGCAACCTGATTGGACACAAATGAACTGCAGAAAATGAAGGAAAAAGGCCAGTTTGCAATGTAGGTGCAGTCCTTTAATATGTCTAACTGAAGACCCAGGTGGCTGCAGAAAAAAGGCCAATCAACTGCTATTACTGCAAGTGCTCAGCAAATCTAAATGCCTTCCAGAATTTCCATCATTAAGTGTGAAGAATCTGGATCAGAATCAATTCTTTACTGGAGCTGTTTTTTTAATAAGGACTGATTCTTGTTCAGAAGAGAGTTTGAGGGTTTTTTTTCTTTTTGAAGATCATTTCTGCCCTGTAATATGGGCTTGACCCAGTTACCACTGACAGTGGTAAAAGTCAGCCATAGCTGTGCTGAATACAAGAGATATGCTTGTTCCCAGGAGAGGCAGTAGGAGTTGGATCAGTCCCCATGTGTGTGAAAACAGGCCACAGAAAATCTATTGCTTTAATTGCCTCCTAAAAGATTGACGTGGTCTAATTTGCTTATGGTTAAACACAATAATTTATGATGAACAGGATGATTACCTTAAGCATTCAGCACCATTTACTAAACCTTGTCTTACCCCACCCCACCCCCACCAAATATTATTTTACTTAACTCTGTTCATAACAACAGGAACATTTTCAAGCCCTCAGAATATCCCTTTCCTTGAAAAAAAAAAATCATTAGCTAGGCTAATTCCTGGCTAAAACTCTATATTTCTTCCCACATACACATTCTATATTGAGGTGCAGTGCTTAAAGCTCTGGCTGTTACTACAATTTGCTGTGTTTAATGGTTGGAATATTTCACCTCCCTGTTAAATATCCCTTTGCCCTTTGTTAAGTTTGTTGCCTAGTAAATTGCATGTCTAGCTTTGAAGCTTATGTTGCTGCACCCCTGCTGCTTTAGCTCCTTATCTCCATAGGATTTGCTGCAGCACACACAGCCAGTGGATGAATTTGCACATATTTGCAGTGCCGAGCCTTGACTTTTACTGCTTGAATGTAAATGAAAAAAAGAAGGGGGAAAAAAAAAAAAAGAAGTAATTTCCTTTTCGTGATCAGCAATTCATCATCACTAAAGCACTGGGAGGAAAATAGTTATCAGCTTCCCATTTTAGGTTATAACTTCAAAGCAAACCTTTGATTTGAATGCCAGACTCTGAATGCTGGGGAAAGGAGGGGGAAAGACAGTGGGGAGAGAAGGAAGTAGGAGGGACTGGACCATCACCTTGTGGTGGTGACAGCACCCACCATCATGGAGAGGAAAACAGCTTGCTAAGGTACCAGAAAAGCCACTGGTTTCTCACTTGCCTTGTTTATGCTCATTCAGGAACTAAGAGAGGCACTGCTGGAGTCCATATTCAAATCCATCCTTACAGTCAAAACTTACTCTGATTCTTGTGGAAATGATCTGCCTTTAGGGTATTAAATACTTACCTAATAAGGAAATGAAAAAAACTGCATTTTCACAGACTTCTGGAAGACTGACTGCATTGTACCCTCCAGCTTGTGGGTTTTTTTTTTCATTTGGAGCAGTTACATTCAGCATCCATTCATGGAGATACATATTTTTGACAAATTTCAATTAAAATCATAGCCATTCTGTGTCATAAACAGTCCACTCCTGTTTTATTGCTAAATGTTTTTAGAGTAAGGTAGAGAATTTAATTCCCTGCAGAGCTTTTTTAAGGGCTTTAAGTGCCTGCCTGAGCCGAGATCCATCTTACAGGAACCTGTTTTTCTGCTTGTTATAGAGCAGCCCTTCATGAGTTCCTTTACTCCCTCCTTTTCTGCCTCTCTCATTCTCACTCCCTCTTTTTAAAATTTTATCATTCCATAGCCAGCATACTCAAAGCTGTTTACAGTACTGATACCTTGCTGCTTTAGTACTGCATTGATTAGGGTTGAAAATAATCTCAGGAAGTCATGCGTAACTCCCACTCCTTGTCCTTTCTGCCATGTAAGCACATTCTTTTTGCCTGAATGAAAGGAGAATGTTCTGTATACAAGCTCTTTCCAAGCCTTGGAAATGTTCTGCATAGGTGCCTTTGAGGACTTTCTTTGGCCTATTTTTGTGTCAGTCTCCTGAAACTATCATATATCAAAAGCTATGTTATTTCTTCACTCAGGTCCATTGTACTACCTAAAATACTGCTTAATCCATTTCCTGTGATGGGAGGAAGTGAGCTGTTGGTTTTTGAAATGTGCGTGCTATTCGCACGCACTAGGTTATTCAGTAAAAATCCCTATTAAAAGACCATTAATATACATGCTCTGGAAACACCTTTGCAGAAAGCTCCCAGGCTTTTAAAGAGAGCATGGAGAGCCTGATTCCTCAGAGCATTTTGTCATTTGTTTCCGTCAAAGCACAACTCAGAGCCAGATCTTACCACGGTGTTTATTTCTACAGTAAGCAGATATGCCTAATAAGACATTGGCAGGATTTAGAATTTAAATCACAGCCCATTCCAAACCCTAGACTGCCTATTTAGGATCTTCACCCGTTTCCGTACAATCCCATCTTTAGTGGAGCAGCACCTAATCCTCTCCTTTCTCAGCAGAACATTCTTTTTGGCAGGAGGGTGTGAGGGGCAATTAAGGGGCCCGGCCCCCAGCTGTATTGTCGGTAGTCCTTTATTTGCAGCCTGCTGCTGCTGGGCTCAGCAGAATGAGGGATGCTCTGCCCGAGGGATGCTCTGCCCCGGAGATGCTCTGGGACTGGGGCTCGACCCCCCCTTCCACCTGCCACAGAAAGACAAGAGCTCCCCCTGTGCTCTGAGTGTAGACTCTGTCCTCGGGAGAGGATCTCTGCTGTCTGCTGCTTTCCCTGAAACCCACACTGTCATGTTAATCAGATAGTTCTGTCTGTGTAAGGGTGACAAGTCATAGCTGGCACAAACAGGGCCTAAAACTATGTATCTGCCATTGGCAAACAGGAAAAAAGGAAAGAAGAATTGCTGTTCTGCTAGAGCCATTTGAAATTAGTGGGGTCATTAAAAGCTTTTATTCAAAAAAATAAATTCATAAAATTGTCTAGAACTCAATAGCACAGGATGTCTAATCAATAGTAATTCATTTTCAGAATTGCCGTCTGTTTCACAAGCCAGGAATTGCAAGAGGTAAATCATGACAAACACTGCATGCACAGACAGGATCCATTATATCACAGCAGGGGTCACGCTGGAATCACTTCATCTGTTTTTAAGGTTTGAAAGCCCAGGATGCAGCGGATTTTCAAACAGGCCCATCTGTGTGATATTTCTGGCCACAGATCTCTGGTTTCCCCACCAGCGGTGGTAACTAAATCTCTGTGATGTACTCCATGCCACGGGCTGGATTATTTGCATTAGGAGTAATCTTTTGGTGACTCTGCAGGTGTCTGTACCCTGCAGAACGATTTACAGGGCTGTGCCTAAGCAACTTTGTTTCTGAACATGATTTCAGCTTGAAAATTAATAGAATGGGTAGCTGAACTTTTGGAGCTGTAGCCTCTGCCCTGTACTATAATTAAGGACTAACTTCTTATGCAAAAGGGGCAAAGCTGGAGTGGGGCCACTGTTCCTCCTTTTTTTTTGCTGAGCTTTCTGAACAACAACAACAAAAAAGTTAAATGCCCCTAACTGGAATTTTATGACAGCAACTTCCAATTCGTTTAAAGTCCTGGCTTTAATTCTGTCCATAGATGATTGTGAGAAATTCACTTTTATAGTTTGGAGGCATTCCACCTGGAAAAAACTAGCTCTGGAAAATGAAATTTCCATCTGTTAAAAAATGAGAGGGAGTGGAGGGGGCAGGGTGGGGAATAAATGATGGTCTATGTAGATTAGAGCCAACATTTTCAAAAACAGGAACTAAAGTTAGCCTTGTGTATTCATTCTCAGACACAAATAAATATATGGTGCTTTGGGAAATTGTGCTAAGCCTCTGGCTTTTTTAACCTGACCTCATCATTTCAGGCCATAGTCAGCTGCCCAAATGTGGATGAGAGAGAAACTCGTGTTCATCCTTTTTTGTGATAGTGTTGACCCATGTCCCAGGGAGCAGAGCCTGTGTTTATCTCTTTCTGCTGAGAGTGAAGTGCCAGTCCAGGCTAGAACCTGTGGATCTCTTCATGGATAAAGGTTAAGTATTCCAGACTGCTTTGATGTCCAGAGGGCAGACTTTGGCCTGTTTGGGAGACTGGTTGAGAGAGTCCCTTGGGAGGCAGTCCTGCAGGGCAAAGGAGTCCAGGAAGGCTGGACATTCTTCAAGAAGGAAATCCTAAAGGCACAGGAGCAGGCTCTCCTTATACGCCAAAAGCTGAGCCAGAGGGGAAAAAGACCAGCATGACTGAACAGAGAGCTTTGTCTGAAACTCAGGAGAAAAAAGGAATGATCATGACTTTTGGAAGAAGGGGCAGGCCACTCAGGAGGACTAGGAGGATGCTGTGAGGTTATGCAGGGAGAAAATTACAAGGGCCAAAACCCAACTAGAATTTAATCTGACTACTGTCATAAAGGACTATAAAATGTGTTTCTATAAATACATCAGCAACAAAAAGAGGGCTAAGGAGAATCTTCATCCTTTATTGGATGCAGAAAAAAACATAGGGATGAGGAAAAGGCTGAGGCACTTAATGCCTTCTTTGGCTCAGATATTGAAACCAGTTGTTCTCTGGGTACCCAGTCCCCTGAGCTGGAAGACAGGAAGAGGAAAAAGAACGAAGACCCCCAAATCCAATGGTAAATGCTCAGTGACCTGCTACATCACTTAGACATGGTTCAAATCTATGTGGCCAGATGGGATTCACCCAAGGGTTCTGAGGGAGCTGGCAAAAGTGCTCACCGAGCCACTTTCCATCATTTATCAGCAGACCTGCTATCTACAGGAAGGGCACCAAGGAGGATCCAGAGACCTATAGCCCTGTCAGCCTGACCTTGATGCCAGGGAAGGTCATGGAGCAGATCATCTTGAGTGCCACCTCACAGCACTTACACGACAACAAAGAGATCAGGCCCAGCCAGCATGGGTTTATAAGAGGCAGGTCCTGCTTGCCAGATGTGCTGGTTTTGGTTGGGTTAAGGTTAATCTTCTTCACTGTGGATGGTATGGGGTTGTGTTTTGGATTTGTACTGAACAAATTGATTGATAATATTGTTGATAATGTAGAGATATTTTTGTTATTACTATGCAGGGCTTACAAAAACCCAAGGCCTTTTCTGCTTTCCATACTGCCACACTGGCAAGGAATGTGGGATTGCTTTGGAGGTTGGGAGGAGACACAACCAGGATGGGTGACCCCCAACTAACCAAAGGGGTGTTCCAGACCATATGACATCATGCTTATTATATAAAGTGGGGGGAAGAAGGAGGAAAGGGAGGACACTTGGAGTGATGGAATTTGTCATCCTAAGTAACCATGACATGTGATGGGGCCCTGACCTCCTGGGGATGGCTGAACATCTGCCTGCCCATGGGAAGCAGTGAATTAATTCCTTGGTTTTCTTTTCTGGTGTGCAAGGCTTTTGTTTTTCCTATTAAACTGTCTTTATGTCAACCCACTAGTTTCTTTGCCTTTACCCTTCCAATTCTCTCCCTGATCCGTGTGGTGGGAGACGGAGAGCTGTGTGGGGCTTGGATTCTGACTGGGGTTAAACCACGACACTCACCTAATCTCCTTCTGTGATTTGATCTCCCTCTATGATTTGATCTCCTTCTATGGCTTATTAGGTGAGAAAAAGACTGTGGATGTTGTCTACCTAGAATTCAATAAAGCCTTTGACATTGTCTCCCACAGTGTTCTCATGGAGAAATTGGCTTCCTGTGGTGTGGATGGGTGCACTCTTTGCTGGAAAAAATGGCTGGGTGGCCAGGCCCGGAGAGTAGTGGGAAATGGAGTTAAGTCCAGGTGATGGCTGGTCACAAGTGGTGTTTTCCAAGGCTCAGTACCGAAGCCAGTCCAGTTTAATATCTTCATTGATGACCTGGATGAGGGGATCAAGGGCACCCTCAGTTCACAGACAACACTATATTGGGCAGGGGTGTTGATCTGATGGAGGAAGGAATGTGGACAGACTGTATCAACAGACTGAGGCCAGCTATATGAGATTCAACACGGCCAAGTGCCAGGTCCTGAACTAGGGTTATGACAACTCCAAGAAGTATTAGAGGCTGGGGGCAGAGTGGCTGGAAAGCTACTCAGTGGAAAAAGATCTGGGGGTATTGGTTGAAAGTGGCTGAACACAAGCCAGCATGTGCCCAGGTGGCCAAGAAGGCCAATGGCATCCTGGCCTGTATCAGCAATACTGCGACCAGGGCAGTGATCTTCCCTCTGTACTCAGCACTGATGAGGCTGTGCCTCAAGTCCTGTGTCCAGTTTGGGACCCTCACTATGAGAAAGACATTGAGGGGCTGGAGCATGTCCAGAGAAGGGCAACAGAGCTGGGGAAGGGACTGGAGAACAAGTCTGGTTAAGAATGGCTGAGGGAGCTGGAGGTGTTTAGCCTGGAGAAAAGGAGACTTGGGGAAGACCTCATTGCTCTCTACAATTGCCTGAAAGGAGGGTGTAGCCATGTGGGGGGTCAGTCTTTTCTCCCAAATGGCAAGAAATAGAACAAGAGGAAATGGTCACAAGTTGTGCCAGGAAAGGTTAATATTTTAGGAGAAATATCTTCACCTGCAGGGTTTTCAAGTACTGAAACAGGCTGCCCAGGGAAGTGGTTGAGTCACCATCCCTGGAGGCATTTGTAAGACACATTGGTGTGGCAATTAGGGACATGGTTTAGTGGTGGACTTGGCAGTTTGGGGTTAATGGTTGAACTCAATGATTTCAAAGGTTGTTTCCATCCTAAATTGTTCTATTATTCCATGATCCTGTGTGTCTATGTCGAAAGTCTGGCTGGCTACATTTCCTTTAACAGCAGCTTCTACAGGAAAATTACAAACCCACAAGTTTTTGCTTAGTGTTTTAATTGTCTACAATACATTGCTGGGAGCTACAGTGAGTTTTGTAATTGGCACGTGTAGCTGGTACTGAAAGACCAAAGTAATGGCAAGTCCAATTTAGCCAAGGCCACTTAGCACAAAATTACATTCTGCTAATCCTCTTGAAACAACCATGTCCAAAATGTCAAGGGACCTGACTGTCCTTTCAAACCCTGGTGAACAGAACACAATTTATTTTAAAAAGTTATTTGACTGCAGCTACTCCTATTTTCTCTGTGTGTTTCTTGTCTAAGAAAGACATAAGATACAGCCAATGTTGAGTATTTGCTCCCTTTAAATGTGAGATTTCTGGGGTCTGATGTTAAGGCCCTTGTCCTTCTTTCATCCCATCTTTGGGAACTGTTGTTTAATTATACTTTGTACATGCTGCAATGCCACCAGCGGGGGCACCAGGCATCCACCTGTGGTTCCAGGGGCTGCCAGGCTGCTTTGGGGGTGCAGGAGGGCTGGCGAAGGTCCGGCAGGGTTTCACCTAATCCTCCGATGTTACAGGCCTACCAGGGAAGGAGGGACAAGCAGAGGGGCTTTCCCAGATGGTTTATTCGGGCACCAGGATTGTGCCAGGGAAACCTGGCACAGCGTGTTACACTTACATATATACCAACACGAGGGGGCGGGGGAGGATACAAACATCCTATGCGGTAGGAGTGCAGGGTTTGACTTCGGCAGGCTTTGTATAGGATTGCGAAATACAGAGCCCTCTGGGGGGGGAAACCAGATACCGAGGCGGGGGAGAGGGGAGACAGCAGTGCCTGGCCATGAGGAAAAACCAAAACCTGGCCAACAGCACACCGAAACAGAAAAGAAAAGGAAAAAGGGAACCGGAAGAATAGGCACAGACACTGCAAAACTGAAACTAGGCTTCCTTGCACTTGCCTAAAGACATTAGATAGAACAATGTCCTGTTAACCCAGGTTCCTGATGAAAGATTGTTCTCTGTCAGTCATAAATTTTGAAGACCTAACAGCAGGCAAGCTGCTAACTCCACTGCCTAGTATCCTTCTGGTCCAATCTTAGTTTGATTTGCATTGCTTTTGCCCTAGCTTTTCTCTGAAAGATGATATCTAAAGATACGTCACAAAATAGTTGTGGCTTTACATTTTTGCATCATCAAGACATGAGTAGCTGTTCCACAAAGATTTAGGTAGAAATCTTTTGTCTCTCCCTTCCCCTGCAGTAGCTTGAGACTTGCAGCAGGTGCCAAACAAGCTACTCCACAAACAAAAATGTGTGAAATAGTTTCACTGGTGTAACCTTGCACTGTAATCAAAGAATGAGGAGGCGATAGAATCAAATAATGCAATACTGATGAAATCACTGTAGACACACAGGGTAAATAAACCAAACCATTGCCTTTATTTCTGCTGTATCTGAACTACTGCCCTGTGCATAAATACCTCCACATCTGAAGAAAATATGAGTAGCCACATGAACTTTGCATTTCAAAGCTACTTCTTATTTTAAAGGTTGCATTTGCTGGAGTGCCATAAATACAAAGCTAGCTGTGTTTTGAGCTGGAACAAGTACTAGCCTAGGAATACCAAGTGGTCTCAAGACACCTGGTGACTTATGTAGCTGATTGCTATGGGAAGACAGGGTATTTTCCATTTAAAGTGAGGGAATGAATGAAACTGAGACCTAACAATGCACAGCACAGCCAGTTCAGTAATCGGAGGTGGAAAGGGACCTTGACATACTTAGTAAACTTCAACCTGGAAAGCTTTCAGAAAACTGCTGTCTCTTACTTTTGAAAGCAGCAGGGCATTTTTGATGATAATAAAAGTTGTACATAGACTGCAACAGAGATATTGTCACATAGCTACAATATCCAACACTAACGTAGCCACCTCTTACTGAATCTTGACATTATTGTTGAACTTTTCTTGGCAATCGCAATTGGGTCACAATCATGAAAACAGCTCTTCATATGTAGGCTCGCTAGGACTGGCATAAAATCAAATATTTAGTTGTCTGTCTTCCATTATATACTGAAACATATTATATTTATGATGTAATGAAATATTCAGGCTTAATGCTGAGACACTTGTATCTTAGTCTTAGAATTTTGTGAGCTCCTGAAAATGTACTTTGCATACATAAGATGTATATTTCATATAAAAAGATGTGCACTGAAATATTAATAGTATTTCCCTGAATTGTCTGCATTGTATTCTGTAGAATATGACACTCTTAAATGCACTCATTACACCTGGAAGTTTACCAGCTTCCATTAAAATGTGCTGTATCACTCATCTTACTTACATCATCCATGGTCTGTTGTTCTCATTTGAGCCCAAGCCCATCCCAGCTTTTCTGCACTTTGCCCAGTTGCCCCAAATCTCTAAGAAAAACTCTGAGAAACAAGGTTCATTCTATGCCTGTGTCTGAAATGCACTTTTTCTACCATGCACAAACAAATCTTCCCAAAATTGCTTTTTCTTTTGACAATAATGCTTGTTGTTCAGCTTTCCTGACAAGCAATGAAGATTTTCCTTTTCTCTTCGATTCAATGCACTAAAAAACCTGATTGTGCTAGTTAACAATGAAAGCATATCAAACCAAGACAAAATGTTTAAATAGCTTTTAGCCACCACATTATAGCTAACTGAAAAGAATCCTCTTTCTAATTTATGCAAAAAAATGCTTAGTTATCTCACTGAATAAAAAAAGAAGAGGGTCTTTTGTAGATAAAAACACCATAATATGAAGTCCTTGTTTAAGTGAGAAAAAAGACAGCTCCTCAACATATCTAAAAATCTTTATAAAATTAATTAATTTTTATAGGAGAAAGATAAAAAAGATGCCGGAATCATAGAATTCTATCTCATATTATCTGAACATACACACTCCATTTGAATTCTATCTTTGGTAATGAATTAGGTCACCATGAATTGATGCCATGATAGATTTTCAATGAGTGTTTATTTTTCAGGGAAGTTTCTTTTTCTTTTGCCTTTTTTTTTTCTTTTCTGCAATTGCTGTCATTACATTGCTAGTGCAGAAGTTGTTATCAAATCACTTTGAAAAATGTGTTTACTCTTTCCAAAACAATTTCGGAAACCATTTCAACATCAGTAAAATGTAAAATGCACTCACTTCAGTCGTTTCTCATTATGTTAGTTGAGTCATGGACAATTACAGTTTTGTCCTAGTGTTTTCTGATTTGCCCACAAGATGTTTGACCAAGATGTTCAGAAGTGGTTATTGACCCTAGCTACTCACCAGGAGGCAATTTAGTAGGATCTAATTTGGACACAATCGAGCCACCAGTCCTCCTTGTAACTTAGTTTAGCTGTCAAATTACCCCAGTTATTTTAAAAACTGCTGACCTTCTGGGATTTTTATTTCTTTAGTTTCATTTACTTGGCTCTGGTTTTAGAATGATAGTTCTTTGTCTTCAGTGTATTAAAATCTATGAAACTCTTTCAGAGGTGAAGGAAATGTTTTCATAAGTGTGCAACAACAACAAATAATTACCTCTGGTTTGTTTTTATTTACGGTAAATTTTAATTCTTAAAGTATTACCAACAGATTTAGATGGAAAACAGAAGTGCTCTGAAAAGTTGTCAAGTAACTAGCAATGTGTCAGCACAAGAAGAAAAGTGAAAGAGAGATTTGGAATAATAATTGACTGCTGAGTGTTAGAGCTCCACCATATACAAGTGTCATCTCACAGTGAAGGAAGCCAGCTATATTGCATTGTATCCCTTGTATATTGAACTATTTTGACAAACACATTTCATAATCAGGTACACAGTAGATTCCAGAATATAATACACCAAATATGTGGTAGCTTTATAAATATTTCAGTATATCCTGCTGGTTTTTTATGTGAAATGCACAATTTCATTAGGTAACATAGCTTTTTTCAGTGTACAGTGTATCAGTGTGGCCTCCTGATTCTCCCATTGTAGCAGTTTCCAGATTTTGTGTATATCATACATATGCTTCAGTACAGAGTGTAAGAACTTACTAAATATTGAGATTCTTAGGGAAACCAGATGTATTTTCTGATGGCTTTGTATGGCTCTGTATAGGATTGTGATCTGCAGGTCTGCAGTGGTTGCAGAGATGAAGTGTCAAGGTCAAACATGATACTAGCTACATGCCCTGAAGTTGGGCCTTGCTAAAATGGAATGAGGCTTGAATGTTTTTTTCATCAGTTCTCCAAGACTTATAATATTTTCATGCATCTACCGTGTTTGAAAAAATCAAGTGTGTTGATGACATCCATTAAAACTGAGACTTGGTCACATGTTAAGGAAATTCCTCCCAAATGGAGCCCATCCAGGGATGTAAACCAGAAGATGCTGCACTTTTTATTTTACACGTTTTTAATAGGTAAATACAAAATTAATAGATTCTACCCACTGGGAATTCTCTGCACCCTTAACTGGTTTCACAGAGAGCACTAATGATGTGCCTGTGGCACTGATGGATTGGAGAGGGAGTTAATCTTTGGATTTTGAGTGCATGCAAGAAGAGGATTGCATCTACTGCAAGGAAAATTGTTTTTCATTGATTCTTTCCCTGGTGTGTAACTAGCATGCCTCATCCTTTAAAAGCAACAGATAATAATCCCCCTTCTCCTAAATTCTACTGTTACATTAATTAGTTATGATAACTAAAACATTAAAGTGCAATTATGTATCTCCCTGACCAAATGAGTGAAAAAGAGAGTTAGGTAGCCATCGTTATGCAGTAACAGAAGTGCTCTAAGGTACTCAGAGCCGAACAAGTCAGAGTCCTAATGCCATAATTCTGACTCCATCCCCTTGCCTCAAGCTTGAAAGCTTGTGCAGTCTACACTAAACCACCACTCCGTTACTTTCTTCTTCTCAGGAATTTATTAAAAATGCACTCCTGTTTGAATTAAAAAAAAATTATATATATATATATATATATATATATAAATATATATATATATATCATCATAGTCTCAGTTATCACATATGAGCAGTCACTGGAACTGCTCAACACCATAATTTCCCCCTCTGATTTAAATAGAAGAGCACATTTTCCTATTTAGTGTGGCTTCAGGCCAGTGTATATGCACTAACTTAAAGCTTCAATTTAGATGTGGTGACAAGAAGGTAAGAGCTTTAATCCTTTAGACTTTTGGGAAAGAGGACTAGGTCAGGTTAGTCACTAGTCAGGTGCACTATTTTGTCTTCTGTCTCAACTTGGAATAATAGTCTTCCTGTTTTCCTTCATTAGAGAGATCATTCTCTTCTCACCCTGCAAAGCAATTCCTTCCCTTTGGTGTAAAAAGGGCAGCACCGCTACAGTCATGGCAACTTGTCAGCCTTCTCTCACTTGACTTATCTTGTATGTAAAATGTTTTTTACCCTTCTTTTAGGACAGGTCCTCCACTCCCTTTTTAGTTAGCACTAAGGGTCAAAATCCTGCCAGGTATGCTCAAGTCTACAACCACTTTTCTAGTTCTAGTTCAATGGCTTAGAAATACTAGCAAAGATAAATTTGAATTTTCTTTAGAAATCACTGAATTAAGAATGATTCCAATTTTTTTCTGTGCCTCTCAGTGGCTGGATCAGAGAAAACACTCTTCGTCTGGACTGTTACCAATTTATGTGTGTCTGCTTACAGAACAGATATCATTATTGCTGTGACACTTATGCTAGACATTTTCTGTATTGTTTTTCAGTTGTAAATGGCCTAAAAAATTGAATTTTTTTTTCAAGATGAGTTTCATTTAAGAACTCCTGAGAAATACTCATATCCTTGATAAAGGACAAAGTGGTGAGCTGCAAACCTAAGTAACCCTCTAGGGATTTGACTACCTGCCTGTTTTCCTTGCTATAAATCTGTGCACTTTTCAAACTGAAGGTTACATTAACATTACACAGAGGAAGTAAATTAATTTAACAAATTATCAATTTGTGGAGTTTCTTGAACATGCAGTAACATGTACACAAAGCAGCTCTTTGTGATCTCACAGATGTCCTGTCCTCAGTGCACAGCTTCATTAATCATGTGCTACGCATGTTATCGTCTAAATTGCAATGCCATTTGAGACAGGGAAAACATTGAGAAAGAATTGTTGTTTACACTTTGCACACTAATAAAGATTTCAAATAAGCAGAGGGTTTAAAAAGACTATCAAGTCAGTGCTGCAAACATTTAATTTTATTCTTAAAACTACTTTAAAGCCCAAACAAAATTCTTTTATGTTATTTTATATATTTCTAGAGCAAAAGTGAGCGTACTCAGCGCTACATATCCAGTTCATGCAAGAAAGGCTGAAATCTGTAGTTACACCTCAGGAAGGCAAAGATGTGGCCCTAGGTTTGGTTTATGCCTCTAGGAAATCTAGGAAATGCCACTAGGGTTCATGTGGTTCTCTTACAGTGATGCAGCATGTGATCTCTACCCTTAGTGCAATGCAGACACAGGTACTGGGCTAAATTTGTCACCTTCCTAAACAGTAAGTGAAACTCAGCCACAGCAGAACTACTCCTGCATGCAGATTTTTAGCACATCTCTGTTCTCATGGCCACTGCTGGCTGCTGGCTGTGGTCTCCATTTTCTTACACTGGACAAACATATAAACAACTGGCTCTATATAAAAGTAATTTCTGATCTATACTGTGAGAGAGCCTTAGTAAATTGTTATGAATTGTGTAGAGCCTTTTGGCCTAATTCAAGGGTATCTGTTGCTTGAGGCTGGGACCTTCTCTGTAGCACCAAGCTAGATGTCAGCACTTAAACAGCAGAGAGACTGTGACTTAAAATGTTTCCATTCCAACTACATCCCTAGCAGTCATCAGAGACTTGACCTGAATATTTCAAAATGGACTGTTATATAATGTATCCTGTCAGAAATTCCTCATACGGATTTTCTCATATGTAATTCACATGTTCCATGATTCATAGATTCCATAATTTCTTTGCCTAGCTACCTATAACAATTTAATAATGGACACAAGTTGACAAACATAGCAATTATCATGTTTTTATCTCTAAGGAGGTGGTGAGCATTTTACTGCTTGAAGGACAGATAAAATTCAGAAAACTCAAGAGCAGAGGGTAGTATGTATTTGCTCATCTTTTGTAAATTCTCCAAAAAGCATCTGCCATTAAAATGTTTGGATTCCTTGTAAAATAGAGGAAAAAAAAAAGAGCAAAACTACTGAAATGAGGATATTAGTGAACAAAAATCCTAAGCAAAAGTAAGAAAAGAATACTAAGAAGGGGTTAAAGAGAGAGAAGTCACAGATGTGGACAGAAAGGCCTCTCATTCAATGAAGCCATAAAATCAGTATTACAGATACCCCTAGGGAAGGAATGCTACAATTAAGTTCCTTGATACGGAAAGGCCTACTTGTTAATTCAATCAAGACGAAAAGTGACATCAGAAAGCAAAAAATGTTGTTTGAAATCAACAGTTTTGTTAGGTTAAAGGCTGAGGGAAAATAATTCAGCCACTTCAGGCTAAATGGTGGAAGTGACTCTGCACTATCAGTTCAACCCTCACTTCAGCCTGATGCCTTATCAGAAGCTGACAGAAATTCACCAATATTTTGTGCTGCTGATATTCTTGCTTCTGTTCTCTACAGAGTGTGAGCAACCACAGAGTGCATCTGGAGATATATCCTTGTAATCTTACTAATAATTCATGCAATGCCTGAAAATGGAGAGGGAGAGAGTTAAAAGGGACTTTCTGCAAATGGCTCAGAGAGCTGCAAATTGGAATTGTGGTACATGTTGATGAAGTTGTCACATACCCTTTAGTCCTCCAAGGCATTCAGAAATGAAGCCCTTGGGGGAAAGCCAGTAGACATGCAAAGGTACTTTTTTTGTAGATTCGAGTAAAGCACTGTGTTTAAAATATGGAAATATCAGGCAATTTTAACAGTGCAGCTCCAGCTGTAGAAAAGGGGTTTGTGCATCTCACAAGGGCCACAAATCCATGGACATGTCTCTGGGTGCTGCCTTTAACCTGTTGGTGGAGGAGAAGAAACATGCCTAAAAGCATATTGCCTGTAGGATCTGTGTAGATCATAGCAATCCAGAAAGCTACACATTTATTCTTTTTCAGGGACTGTTACTGGAATTAGAGCTGAAACCTTTATTTTCACAATTTTTTCCCAAAGAAATCTGCATATGGGCTTATTTTGCTGCTTGCTACATTAGAACATATGTTGTATCATGAAATGAAATTTACTTAATGTGAACTGTTTTGTTACTAGATATTCAGGTCACAGGGAACTTTCATTTAAAAAATGTTTAACGTTTTGAATAAGAGGTCTTTTTTAAAAAGTCTAAAATTTACAGATTAGATAAGCCAGCACAAAAAATGTTTCACATCAGGTTAACCTAATGTAGGGGGGTTGAATTTTTGACCACTGAGCAAATAATGTGTCTTTCACATGATTATGAAAGACTTTAAATTTGCTTTTTAAAAACTTTTTTTATCGTCCTGTATGAAATTTTGAAAAAGTCTCTGGAAAGAAGACAAAACTGAAACTTGTTTACAGTGGTTTTACATTGCTCCAATTTTCTCTGTTCTTTTTCCACAAAATAACACCACTTGAGAAATTATATGTAAGAGACAGTGAATGCAAAATACTTAATTCTGTAGAGTACATTCTTTCCACAGATGACGTGGCAAAATGTCTGAATAAAAAATACACGTATAAAAGGGACACAATGCTTTTCTCACTGGTTTGTTTTTTTTTTTTTTTGAAAAGTGATATTTCAAAAATTTTAAAAAAACAATAAAGAATGACTTTTCACACATGACACTTCACAAAAAATATTTTATTTTTTACCCAGTGAATTGAATGAAAACCACTAAAAATTTTACTAAAGTTCCTTTAACTTTTTAAAATTCATTTGACAATTTCTATTTGTTTGTGTCCCTAAATTACATTTCAACTGTCATTTTAGCCACATGGAACACAAGAAATTAATTTTCACATATTTCAAGACTCAAATGTACATACAAAGCATGACAAACCAACCCGGAACAGTAAACGCCTTTTCCACACAGCACCATGCCTACCTTGTAATTGCACTTTTTTTCTAATGGATTCGGGAGTATGAGATAAAACATTACAGACCTGCAGCTAGTGGGGTGAGAGAAACCAAACCCAAATCCCCCAAAGCCCTGCATCAAAACCTTTAGTGCTTTAAGTAAATGGGGACCCATTAAGTATGTTTCTGAATTAAATCCTACAGTGAAGAAAATGTTAGGCATTGCTTTACAATTTGCCAGATGTTTCCAGGTTATTTTTCTCTTTCCATCAGAGTCAAGTTAATCATGTTCAATAGGCCACCCTGCAAGGAAAAGTAAAAGTAACTTCCTTAGACAGCTGCTTTGCATAAAGTGTTTGCTTTCGAGGAATATTGTGCAGCCTGGAGATACTGGAAAGTAATAACAGAATGAAAAGGAGGAGGGAAAATCTGCTCACACATCACCACCCTACTGAGTATCTCCCCATCCCTCAAAATGAAACTAAAGCTTTGTTTTAATGTTAGGGGAGGCTAAATCAAAATCCATTGACGACATAAGAAAGCCAACTTGATCCACTGTGAAATACTGTCACCTCATCTTCCTTTACAACTCCAACTAAGAGTTAGAGTAGGGATACTGTCTGAACAGACCTTAACATGTAAATAATGACTAAGTGGTAGGATGGTTTGGAAATAGGTTTTGCAATCTATGGAGAAAAAAAATACAGTGACAGTGGCTTAGCTCAGAGTGCAGGAAAAGACTGCGGTCTGCTTGCTAACTGACTTATTTTATATTTTTAAATGATTATATTCACTCTCCTCCAACTACTTAAAAAAATATTTCAAGGCCACAGATTACACATGGAGAGATTTGAGACAACTCAGCTGGCAAACACATTTCTTTCTGGGAAAACCCCCACATACATCAATATAAAAAATGCAGACATAATTCTAGTGTTGAAAACTTCCTCAGGTTTTACTGCATAATTATTGTTTTTAAAGAATCAGATTTTAAAAGAGTCTTACCAAAACTTTGATTTTATGACAAAATAATGGGGTTTAAATTAGGCATAGGGAGTCCCCAGTATAACTGAGCATTTTCATGCTCACAATCATCTGCTTTTCTAGTTTCTTAGGCTATCTTTGGAAAGTTGACATTATTATAAGATTTGCATGACTTTGTCTACTAAGTGCAGCTTTTACAATCATAAATGTCATATTGAATTCAGACTTATAATTACTAAAGAAGGTTTACTGCATATAGAGTAATTGCCATGCACAAACAAACACACATACATATGTCCAGAGAGGCACATGAGGCACACGTGCATAAATACACTTACTCATACATACTTGGTGTGGGGAGGTGGTGGCATTAGTTAGTGAACATGCAACACTTTAGATCCAATTATATCTCTGAATTTAATTACAGTTTCTTCTGTAGATAGTTTTGATTATGATTCCATGACCCCAACTCAAAAAAAGAAATAATTTTGTTACTATAGAGAATGCTGAACAAAATATACCAACATACATTGAGTTAATAATGCATGAAAAATTCGTTAGTGGTCCCAGTGGATACAGCTGGGTGGTAAAGTTGTATTAATACTGTATTAATTATTAATAATTGCCAAATTTTCTGCCTTACCACACCTGGGAGCAGCAACCCACCACCAAAAGGTGTTGCAGTGTGCTATGGCCAGGTTTTGGTTTCTACCATGGCCAGGCACTGCCATCTCCCCCCTTCCTCCCCCGGTATTTGGTTTCTTCCCCTGGATGGTTCTGTATTCTCCAATCTGCTGCAAGCCCGCCAAATTCAAACCCCGCATCCCTACACCATACGATATTTTGTATCCTCCCCCACCCCCTTGTGATGGTATATATGTAACTGTAAAACACCTTGCCGGTGCTTCTCGGCAGGAATCTTGTGCCCGAATAAACCACCTGGGAAGCACCTCCGCCTGGTCTCTCCTTCCTCAGCATGCCGGTTCCACCAGTGGGTTAGGCGAACCCCTGCAGGACCTTCGTCAGCCCTCCCGTGCCCTGGAGCAGCCCAGCCAGCCTCTGAAACCGCAGGTGGGTGCCCGGTACCTTTGCCAGTGGTACCACAGCAGCAGGGGGACCATCAGGGACAAATCTTCAAAAGAGAAACCTATTTTCAGTACTTGCCACTAGTTTTGGGTTCATTTACATTTTCCTGGTTTCTAGTTTTTAATCCTAAAGAAGTGACTTCTTTGTGTGAGTGTGTGGGTAGGTAAGAAAGTATAGAAACCTTTTGGTCTTCCTTGTGGCACTAACATGGAAAACATCTGGGCACATGTCCATGACCCAGCTGGAGCTGAAGGTGTTTTCAGTCTTCATATACTTGGGAACCTTGGAACCTTTTCCAATAGAAGAGTAGGTCAATAGGAATGAATATAAACCTCCTCATTACTTTGTGCAGATCTGCTCTAGAAGAGTTGCATGAATGAGCATTTGAAAATGACTGTGCTTTATCCCTTTTATCACACAGTCACCACGATTTACTTACTCTCTGGCAGGGACTCCAAGCTGTCTGCCTCCATAAATCAGCAGTAGTCGCTTTAGTCTTCTACCAGAGGGTTCAGGTTGAGGTGCATGCAGGTTGGGATGATTCATGGGAAGCATGACAGCCCCCTTAAGGATTTTTTTATGGCTTGATAAATGCACAGATGTGCCAAGGTTTCTGTAGGTGAATGATACTTGGATGTTTGCTGTCGAGAGATTATACTTTGATATAGATGTCCAATCTCTTAAAAAAGTACATTTATCAGGATATATTAACAAATGTACCTCTTGCTTAAGACCACTGTTGTATGCTTTTGCCTCTTTAATCTTAAAAGTAACATATGGACTAAAGCCTAGCATTCGTCAAACTGACATGGGAACAGGCCAGACATTTATAAATCTAGTCCATAAGCACATTTTCTCATGTTTTGTTTAATTTGATTGCAATTTTGTTGTGTTGGGAGAAGTAGAGTAGGAGCGAAACCCTAGCACCTCAGTGGGGCTAAGATCTGAGTGGCTTGGAAAATGTGAGGTAGAAACCCTTGCATTTGGCAGAGCTACAAGGACAGATTTTGCACCAAATGAGCAACCTGATGAGCACGTGTTGCTGCCCCCCACCCCACATGCTTCACACACACTTATGCACACAGCATGTTCCCAACATGCCCCTTACAGCAGGAGCTACTGAAAAGGGATGAGGGAGAATCAGGACACATCTATCTCTGGGCTGTGAAGAGAGAGGCTGCGGTACAGATGTCCTGCTGGGCAACCTGTGCTGCATGAGGCTTGGCCCTAATGCGCAGGCTCATCCAGGGTGTTTGGCTGCTTACTCTGACAGCAGTAAAACCCCTAATTCAAGTGGGTAATTTTAACCTGGAGGTTGTTCAAACACCAGCTTTGCAGCAACATGGACCACTGCCCTGCACCTTACCTCTTCCCTTGGCACCCTGGCTTCCCTGGAAAGAGGGGAGCCCCACAATGTTCCTGCTGGCATTTCAGTCTGGCACATGTACCCACAGGTCAGCAGAGACACAGGCTCTATTTCTTTCCAGGAACAATGGATGTAGTGAGAGAAGAAAAAATGTCTCAGAAAAGGAGAGGTAAGGATATTGATTTGCTAAAGAACAGTGTTACTCAGAGCATGAGCTGGGATAATAGAACCGCAGGACACGTCCTTACACAAGGAGCAGCTATTCATGGCCCTCCTTGAGATGTATAGATTTAATGGCAGCTGTATCGCCTTCTAAAACTGCCTCGTGCTATGAGATATGGAATGTACAGTAAAAATAGCACTCTCCACACAGCAGGTTTCTATTATGGGATTAACCAATTGTGCCCACATTGTAAAAACCTGCTAACGACTAAGTAAGGCAAATCTCCCCAAAGCAGCCAGGCAATGAAAGAAAGTCACAAACAAAAGACTAACAGCCTAAAAGTAAAATTCAAACCTGAAGATACTACAGAAAATATTGCTTAAAAAGCTAATGGCACAAAACTGCATGAATTATGCAACTAAACCCAACTAACAACTTCCATTGTTTGTTCCCCCATGTCCTATGCTTCTACTTCTGTTAATGCCTATGAGATTGTAAAATGCAGGGGGAAAGGTTGCATGCAAAATGTATTTATTTATGAATTCCATATTTAATGATTCTTCAGCTAAACCAGAAGAGGCATGGATGATTCTGACTGAACTGGAAAGGTTATGCTAACAGCATTAGACAGTCCCCTACCAGTCCCTGCAGTGATTGAAGTTTTACGCAGCCCATTTAGAGTAGATAACTCTGAAAGAAATTAATTTCGTTCACTTCTAGAGTTGACCAGGTCATTTATTTAATTAAACTTCAGCAAGTATAAAAAAATTTGCTTTCAGTTCAAATGGTCTCGTGTTATATGCTTTTTTTAGCATATGGTACCAGGCAGATTGCCAGCCCTATATGGAAGGAAAAATTCAGCAATATGTTGCAATAAAGCTCTCTCCTGGCTCCCCAGTCAAAACTTACTTTCACCTAAAATATTCTTTCTTGCCCTTTCTTATTTCTAGGATCTCAACATAAAGTCATCAGCATTCATGCTGTAAGATTAGATTTAATGTGTTTCTAAAGCCTCCCATTAACCTTTCAGAAAGTCTGACATTTCCTGATTCACCAGACAACTAAGTCTTTTTCTATCGGGGTAGACAGTCTCTTCTCAAATCACTTGCATGTGTCAATAATGACTCCTTTCTTTCCCCACAAACTGGAGGAGAGTGGGGCCCCAGCTTCCTTGACTGAAGGGGGTTGCTTTTGCAGCAGCTCGTGCACAAGCAAAGGCAGGGATGGAGAAATAATGTTAAGCAGCTTCACAATCAAAATCTTCTGCAGATAGCCTCAAACCCAGACATAGGTGGATTGAGTAGTAGATAATTCTTTATTAAGGTACTGACAGAAATGTAGTCTTTCAGGATGCTTTTGAGCCTGAGGAAAAACTGCTATTTTTCTTGAGTTTCCATTCCTGCTGAGCCAGCACCTGTTTGCACTTTTCCCTCATTCTGGTCAAGCAAAGATTCTCACTTAGCATGTAATAAAATGTTGCTTTATTTCCCCTGTAAGCCAAACACATTGACATCATTGGGTGTGTGCCTGGTTTATGGCCTAAGGATTTGGCCTTTTATATGTACACAATTATCTAGATCACTTTCCCCCCCTTCATTCCACACCCTCCACTCCCCTCCCACCCCCAGACTCGTATTAAACCAGCACATTTCTCAGGCCTATTTTTTAAGTTACTATTTGTGAGTGTCATGTGCTTGCAGATCTATTTGATTTCCTTGAGATATCAGGGTGCAAGAAATCCTTTCCTTTTTGGACATTAGTTTTATAAAATTAGAAATCACATGGTTTTGATGATCTGGTCAACTTGCTTGTCTCCTGCAACTACAAAATTAAAATATTTTCTACAACCTAGATACCATGGAAGTTCTTGACTGAGTTTGCATTTGTCATATAGAATGATTTATCACTTGGACAATGGTGTCCCCATTGTATTATATTTTTGAAGAAGGACAAAGAAAAATTTGGTCTTTTGTCCTTGATTTTGTGTTTCCTTCCCACAATCCAAGTTGACTCTCAGAAACATAAATGCTTATGATTTTTCCCACAGATATGAAGCACAAGATATACTATCAGGAATTTAATGCCACAAAAGCTGAAACAAAGTAATATCTTTTATAGTTGCTTGGAGGCCACACACAGCTTTCTTATGCAACTCATATGTTGGTTACTGCAAAGAGGAATCCCCTCCTTCTTTCCCTGATGTCAAGTCTAACTAAAGCAATTGAGAGTAAGCAGTGTCTCCTCTGTCTTATATGCATTTATATACATCTATATGTCAATGTAATTACACAGTGATCTGTACCTATAGATAGTGATATCTATATTAATACATGTTTTTATACTTATTTATAGATAGAAAAATATATGTATATATATCTCAATATAAATATGCATATGTAGCTATATATTAAGAGCTCACAATAGGTATCACTTTCAATCTGTAGTTATAGATGTTGGTGTCTGTTGATACAGACATCTTGATCGGTACTGATCCTTTTTGTTCTTCATTTTGATATCGATAGGCATGAATGCCTATTGACTTGATAGCTAGTACTGCCTATGGATTTGAGTATCTGTTGATAAGTATTGCTATCTGTTGATAGGAGTTGACATCAATACCTATTGTAATATTAAGGCCTCAGTACTTATCAATACCTATATAAATGGGCACTGACATCTATCAATATTTATATCTATGATATTAATACCTATCACTAGTCACTGATAGTATTAATACCTCTCAATAAGCATTGGTACATTTTCCTGTCAATAGGAATTGATACCTACCAACATAGATCCCTTTTTAGATCTATGTGATAGGCCTTGATACTTATTGTTTTGAATACTTATTGGTGGGTACTGATATGAGGAGGTATTGATCCAAATTGATACCTCCAGATATCCATACCTGTTGATAGGCATCAATACCTATTAAATTTGATATCTATCTATAGTGATGGATATCTCTGTCTATTGTTTTGGATATTGATTTGGATCTCCATATGCACTATTAAATATTGAGAGCAATACCCTTTGATAATATTTACCAAGAAGATTCAAAACAGTTAGCTATTGAAGTTTATCAATATCAATAGCAACAGTATCTATTTATATTTGTAGCCATTGGTGCTCACTGATACTGTCTGGTATTGTAAACAATGAACAAGCATCATGTCGTGGTTTTGATCCTGGCTAAGTGCCAGGCACCCACGGCGGCCACTCACTCGTTCCCTCCCCTGCCACAGCTGGGCAGAGGAGGGAAGGAGAGGGGAAAAAAACCAAGGGAATTAACTCAGAGGTCTATGAGTTGAGATAAGGAACCGGGAGAAAACGCTCCAAGGACAAACCAGGCTCAGCTTAAAAGTTGCAAAAGTGAAAATTTATTACTACCTGAGTTAGAAGGAGGATATGAGAAATAAACTAAACCTTTAAAAGACACCCTTCTTTCCACTCTCCACCCCTCCCTCCCTCCCACCAACAGTGCAAGGGGGGCAGGGTGTGGGGGTTCAGGTCAGTCCGTTTCCAAGATCTTCTTCCCCTGCTTAGGGACAGGACTTTTTTTCCTCTGCTTTGGCCATGGGGTCCCTACCACGAAAGACAGTTCTCTTTGAACCTCTGTGGCGTGGTTTTTCTTGTCCACGGAATGCAGTCCTCCAAGGACAAACTGCTCCAGCATGGAAGCAGGGGGCCCCTCTCTCTCCAACCGGGTCTCCCACCTGGACTGCAGTTTCCTCCGACATCCACCCGCTTCAGCGTGGTCACCTCCTTCACAAACTGCGGGACTTTTATCTCAGTCTCTGTCTCTCACTGGGCTGCACCTGCTACGGCTTCTCTGGCATCTACGGCTCCTGCGGCTTCTTCCATGGCTGCTGCGGCTGCTGCGGCTTCCGACATCTCCCGCTCCAATGTTGGCACCTCACCCACGGACTGCAGGTGGCTCTGCATCTCTCATGGACCCCATGGACTGCAGGGGGGACACCCCGCCTCACCATGGGCTCACCACGGCCTGCAGAGGAATCTCAGCTCCAGAGCCTGGGGCACCTCCTCTCCCTCCTTCTCCACTGACCTTGGTGCCTCCATGTTGTTTTCCCTCACATGTTCTCACATCCTCCTCCTTCTCTAACTAAAAGCAGCTGCGTGTGTGTGCATTTTGTTTTGATTTTTCCTTAAATATGTCATCACAGAGGCGTAACTAACCTTTCTAATTGGCCCAAACATGGCCAGTGACATGTCCATCATCTTCAGAGCCATCAGAGATTGGCTCTGCTGGAAATGGTGAAGAACTCCAGAAACTTCTCACAGGAGCCATCTTTATGGCCCCCTCCCTTCTACTAAAACCACAACACATCAATACCCATGTATTTGGATATCTATCAACAGCTAGCAGTATCAATGGGTATAGCTACCTATAAGTACCTATCAATATCAACACTTGTTGAAAGTCGCCCATGCCAGCCATTATTGATAGCTTTTTTTATCAATACCTACCTGTATTGATAAGCATAACTGTCTAATACCTGTAATTTTTGATATTGATTTTGATATCAATAAGCATCAATGCCTACAAATATCAATATGTGTTGATATCAAGTCATCAACAGAAAATCAACACCTATCAATTTTAATACCTATCAAGTGGTAATGATAGGGATGGATATCAATAGGTATTGGCACCTATCCATATCAATAGGCATTGTTATACATCCATACTTACTATTTTCAATGCTGATTTCAATATCTATATTCATCAGTAGCTATCAGTATTGATACCTACTGATTTTGACTCCTATTGATAACATAAGGCATACATACCTGTGAACACCAGTGGAACTACTCTTCATCATGCTGTAAAAACTCCTTAAATTTCTAAGATTCAAAATGTGTCTTTATTTATCCCACACTAACTCCTATGTTCAATCAATTTGTCTGACACAGAGAAACTCCACACTTTAGGTACTCCTTTCTGGTTCTGCCTGCAGTGAAGCCCTGATTTGTGCTATGGTCAAAATAAACTTCTCGGCAATGCTGTGCTGATAAGCCTTGATACAACAAGGAGGCAAGGGAATAGTCTCAGTTGTCAACAAGGACAACTTCCACAGAGTATTTTGATAATGCAATAATGTGTTGGAATAAAATGGCCTGATGGCCTGGCTCATATAGTGAAGTATAAATTATTGATATGGACTACATTTGAAGACATCTTCATGTAAAGACTTACGTGACAAATGCCTCCATGGAGATAACTCATGCATAAGTAGCATATATTTTCATTATTGATTTGCTAAAAGGATATTATTGCTACTGCAAATGTAGGAAAATTGTCTCTATGGGTCAAATTCCATTTTAATGTTACTCCAAAGAAGGTAATAAATACACCAGGGATTTTTTAACCTCCTCATCCAGCCCATCAGATGAACTCTAGTTTAGCTGGTGCCTTAACTTTTCCAAAACCATAGCCTAATATGTTGTGAGCTGCACTAAGTATCTCAAGAAGAGAATAAGAAGCAGAAAAGAGCCTACTCCAAACAACTTAAGCCTTAACAAGCTGGTGAATCATGAAAGATGTTAAATCGTTCTTTGCTGGTGAGCATTTTGATTAAAACAGAAAAGAAGTACAGAAGGCAAACAGCAGATGATGCATCATGTAGGTGCTGAGCTTGTACTCAGTGCAGAAAGTTAAATACTCATTGCAAATTTGGAGACTATCTCAACCTGATTGCAAGGGCCCAGCCCCACAGTCCTCCAGCAAAGGAGAGGGACAAACACAGAGACTGAAGTCAGGTTCGGTCAATAATCCAGACCATGAGTCACCTCCCTGGGGATGGACTGGGACATCAGCCCATGGCTGCGCCTCTATCAATGAGACCTGTGGCCAGGCAAAGCTGTGGGGAGATGAAAACTGGCATTTTTGCAGCACCACTTCATCAGGGACTGATGGACCTAGAAGGTTGGAATGGGATGGACAGGGTGGGAACACTCCCAGGGGGTGGGTAGAGATTGCCAACACTGGTGGTGCCTCTGGGACAATGACAGCAAAGCAGCACTGCCAAAATTGTGTAGCTGTGCTGATCCTGATATGGATCGTACCAGGCTCTAGCAGAGCATAATACGTCACTTTGGAGAACACTTGCACACTTTTATACCCATTCCTACAGAACTTGAGCAATATGAAAATTGCGTCAAAAGAAAACCTCCCCAGCATGTTGGATGCATGGTAAGACAAACTGAGGGTAGGACTCTGAAAACTCCTCTAAGAAAGGATTATGAGCCAGCAGGAGCAGAGTCAGTGACGAGACCATACAAAATTCCCACAGTGGTGTACACATGACACTGCTGGAGAGGAATCTGAGCTACACAGCTTGTTTCCTTCCAGATCATGAAGTTTCCCAGCCCTGGAGAGGTTTGGTTTCTGAAATACTAATTCTGGACCCATTATGGTTAAAACAGAGTGTGATAATCCAAGATGATGTAAGATATACAGAGTGCATTCAGATTGCAAAGTGACACAGACATGAGGGAAATGAATGCCATCATATTTAATCTATATTTAAGCTCCTAACTGCCAAATCTAAGTCTAAATACATGATTTTGAAATCCAGACTATATAATCACATTTGAAAATTCTATGGTCAGTATGAAGAATTTATTAACTGTTCATCACCAAATAAAGCAAATCAGTATTTTTAAAAGTGCTGAGCTATCTAAAATAATCCATCTAGATTTTGGTTCTGTTTTCATCCCAGTGATAATATACTACACTGCATTAAAAGGTTTAAGTAAAGCTTTAAGAAACTTATTTTTCCCTGTATCTAGGCCAATAGTTTTCTACCTTTGGAGGGGCCAGTTCTAAGGGTTAGGAAAAAGTAGCCAAGAAAAGACCTATTTCTAGAAGTTTTATATTTGCTATACAGAAGATGTACACTTCACAGAAGTACAAAACCAGTAATATGGATGTTGAGGAGAATTCTTGCCATTAAATTATTGCACTGCTCTCCAACATTTCCATATAGAAACAGCTGTATTTTTCTCTTAAGAAAATTTCAGGGGAAATACGGGGGCATTCTTGTTGCTGTTTAAGTCACCAGTTACTCAGTCTATGGTAGCTAACATTAACGACATCCATCCTCTCTCTCTTTGAATACCTTTATCAGAGCCAGTCATTCCTGTGGTCAGATGCTCGGCCCAACCACAGTCTGTCTGTGCTGCTGTCAGTGAATCTGGGTTTTGCACCAGGACCTCGTGATCAGGGTGCTGAAGAAGGCAGCTCAGCTGGAAACGCATGTAACCAAGGGGCAGGACTCCAGGGAGTCACGGAGTACTGGCATCGTAGTCTCTTCCTCTTCAAAGCCCATTTCTCCCTCTTTCTCATGGTAAGAGTGTGTTCTGCCAAAGCAAGGGCCACAGGGGATGTGAACTGCCTAGAGCTGGAATGCCTTAACAGCAGCATCTCTTAAGCAGCGGTGCAGATACCACTGGGAGTGCAGAGGCAGACTTGAGTAGCTAATCTATACTTTCTCTACATGGAAATGAATATAAGTTAGTCAATAAATTGACTTTTTCCTGGTAAGTGATTTAAAACCACGGAGTGGAGGATGTCACATGAACTCCTGCAGGAGTTAAAGCTACCACTACTACTACTGCTACAAAATTTCTCCAGTCTAGGATTTTAATGGATTTTTTTTCAGCAATTTTTGCATTAGAGAATGAAATGAAAATGAGAACAAGTTTTTTTATTAATTTCTGTAGTTGGCAGGGGCTTAATCCTTTACAATTGAAACTACAAGTGACTGAAGGTGAGAGGATGCTATAGGGCAAAAAGATATTAGTGGAGGAAGAAGACAGCAGGCTACACTGTCAAGGGGGATATCAGCAGACCCTCTAGTCATTCTGCTTCAATGAGGCAGGTTCAGGGGAATGCATTCCCTTTCAAATCTATTTCTGCAGTTGTATATTAGATATATAAACACATATGCACATCTCTTACACTCCTGGGGTTTTTTATTTTAAATTATTTTGTTGTTGTTGCTTTTTGATTTTTTTTTGTTTGTTTTTTTTTTTTTTGTTGGTTTTTTGTTTGGTTTTTTTAGAAGGGAAGGCTCAAGAAGGAAAATATTTGCTTGCCAAGAATCAATACATTATGGAATAGCAAATTAAACTCTAAAGCCTCTTAGGTCTAGATTAATTCCACCTAATTTTAGGTACATAAATGAGACACACAGTTTATGTACAATGTCACTTTAGGTACCCTCTGTTGCCAAGACAGAGAGACAGGATATCTCCAGAGGGCACTTAGGTATTAAAGTGGCTTGAGACCACCCTCAGAAAGTGCCTGTCTGTGTTAAGTGGCAGTAGAAGGCAAGTGGACCAGCCGTAATCTGAATTTAGGTGCCTTAATTAAATGCCTGGAGTTGGTTGAGTTGATTCCAGATTTCTTTAAACAGGAAGGTAGATAGAGGACTTGTGAATGAAAAGTAAAAGGACAACACATCAGTAGTACAGTCAGCTTTTCTTTCCGGACTTCAAAGGTCAGTTCAAAGCCACAAAGAGGAATAAATAAAAATAATATTTTAAAAGGCTGAAGAAAAATAATTTATAAAATTCCTTCAAGCTAAAACATTTAACATAATGGTCAGAGAAAATCAGTTCTTGTTTCTTTGCTTCCCTGCTTTGTATGACATCCTCTAAAGGACACTTGAAGTTTCAAAAATAATATTTTTTAATATTAGATGGATGATTAAAGACATTGCTAGGAGAATCAGAATTTTTCTCTCTAAAATAATGTAAATGTTTATTTTACAAGAATCACCTCTGGCATGATGGAAATCTCACTGAAAGTGACGGTAATTGTTCAAGTTAGACCCTAATATTTCATGTATTTCCATAGCTTTTCATTTAATTATGCTTCTTTTGAAGCTCTGTTATTAAAGAAAATAAGTGCTACCTTTCAAACACAGCTGGAGTAGTGGCAAGGGACAGGGGTTCTCTGTAGCATTAATTTTTAATGTATTTTCACTCCTAAGATTGACCTTCCATTTATAAGATAAAAGTACATTTGAGACAAGGAGTCTCCCTGAGTTATTAATAGCTTATTTAATTATTCTTCTTTCCTTGATAGTAATACTTCAGAAGGCATTCAGAGAAGCTGCATGAACACACTGTGCAGTACTCAGAGCATGCAGGCATTTGTTTTATTTGCCTATTTCCCTTGATTTACTAACCTGTTTTAAATGCAATTGCCGAACTCGATTGATGTTTTTCATTTTGTAGTACAGAGGTGAAAAGATTACACATTATCCTCTAAGGCTGGCAGTGGCAGAAATTACCCAGGGTCACATTTCCAAAGCGAAATTTAAAAGCAGCAGTTTCTCTCCTGATCTCTCTTACTTTTTGGAGGTGCCCAGCACATGCACCAGAACAGCAGCACTCTGACTTCTCCTGCTGCCAAAGAAGGAGTTTGTGAGCACAGTCAGACCTCAAGACCTGGATTTCCAAGGATGTCTTGCCCGGTGCTGAGCAAGCCAGGGAGGAGGAGGTGGTACCACCTGCAGAGCCCTGAAACTGCTGGCAGCCCTGGGGTAACAGCACATTCTCATGCTGCTGGTGATCATAAAAGCCAATTGTACTGAACGGGGCCTGACCGCTTCCACCACAGCCTCAGGTGGAGGTTAGCTTGGTACAAAGAGAGGGGTGGAGGTGAAAGAAAGCTGTTCTGGGTACTGCTGTGGAAAGCAAATAATATGATATTTTCATTTACCAAGAGAAACAGATGGGGGTGGGTGAACAAGCCAAAACCAGCTTTAATTATTACTCCCTTAAAAAGGAATGTGCATAGGGACTCATGCTACAGTAATTTGGAATCAAGCTGGCAGTAATACCTCTGTCTTTAAAAGATCCCCTAATACTTGTTCCAACAGCTCAGTCTATTTTCCTTTTAAACTCCTTCACCTACAGCCCAATACAGTTCCATTACACTCAGGCTTCTAAATCCATGGAAGTATTTTAGAGGCATACAGCTGAATATGTTGCAGACATCATCTGTGGGGGCACTCAGGCAAAGAAGATTTAACACTGAAATTTGTTTTAAAGATTTCACACAGACTTTCCTTCTATCTGGACAGGAAGATGTATTACCATTGTGGAAGGTCACTTTCAGAGCAGTGAGAAAGTTTCACAAGGATAAATTTGTGTACAACAACAGATTATTACTTTCTCTAAATGAATGAATTCAATCCAATGGAAAGAAAGGCCAAATTGGTTCAAATTAAAGTTTGTCTGAAAATACTTCCACTTACTGTACAAACCTAATATTTTCTTGACTGCTGTTTAGGAGAGATATCACACTGTGATACCTAATGAAGTTCAGATGCAAATTATTGAAATAACGTTTAGCAATCAGGTGGGAATTAAAAATTCAGATTCATTCTGTGTTTGCTAAGAAGTCATTATTAAAGAAAAAAACCATCATTCATTTCCACTGAGTTACTTGGAGACATTAAATGCCACATGACAGAGATTATTCACATTTCACCAGCATCTAGGACAGCCAGCCTCTCCAGTAGGAAATAGGCTCCCTATGGATGCATCTAAACAAAGGCGAATTTGAGGCACCTTGAGATCAGAAGCCCTAACAGTGGACAAAAAGCTAGAAAGCCATTAAACAAAAGCTAATTAACTCAAACTTTCCAAAATTCCAGTGTACTGTCCCAAATTACAAGGTTGACTCTCCTCCATGCTATGACTAGAAACTCAGGTTGAATCATACAGATTATACAACCTTTCCTCTTGGTGTCAAGCAGCAATTTCAACTTTCCTTGTGCTGGTTTTTTTTTGTCTTTTGTACTCTGATGGGTGTGTACATGGATTTGTTAGCCTCTCTCCTCTGAGGCTGCTTCCCCTTTCAGCTGCTCACCTCCCAGTTGGTCTTTTAAATTACATGTTTCAATGTTAACATTGTGCTGGTTGTCTGCAGGCCTTGGTCCTAAGCACTGGGAAAGCCAAACTGGGAAGATTGCCCAAGGGAAGGCAACATGGTCTCCTCTTCCAAGAAGCTGAGTAACATCTAGTTTCACAGCTTTTAGTGAAGGAGACCTTGCATATTCCCAAACTGCTCCACCCCTGGCAGGATTGGCTCATATACACTGTGCTGCTCCTGCTGCATGAGGTCAAGGCTGGTAATCTATTATTTTGTTGAAATTTGAGCCCAGGAGATGCAGGAAGCTAACAGTGGGGAGACTTGTAATTTATATCCCACTCTCAACTCACTACAGTAAAAACAGGCCAACAGTGCAGAAGAGTCTTGAGACTTGAAAATGAAAACTGGGTACTGGGATTTATTTTTCTATGGTGGTTTTAAGAGACGAAAAAGAGTCTGCCATAGGTGTAGGCCAAATACTGAGTCTGTGTGTGCTCAAGCTTTGATTGCAGTGAGAATGGCTTTGGATAAAACCCACAGGAGGACTTCAGGATCTGGCCCCATGTAGGGTGTTTAGGGGAGACTGGTTGTCAGCAATTGGGTCAAGCCAACAACTTCTGTCTACTTAAAATAATGTCATTATTTTCAAACCCACAGCAGTGCCTGCTCCTGATGACTGCTGCAGTCATTGATTGAAACCAGAATTAGCCAAAGCCTTTCTCGGTCCCTGCTTCTATAATTTAACTTCCCAGCCTTGTTATTTCTGGCTGTAAACATTTTTATTTTTTCACTCTGAGAGAGAGTTCAAAGTTTTTAGCTGATTGTGCCCAAGTAAGTTTTCTAGCCAGGAGCCTGTACTGCTTCTTGAACTTGAAAATAATTGGTCCAGTCAGGAATTTCTTCATTATTGAGGAACACTGGATAAAATACTCTGTAGGCATTTCAGGGGTAATCATAGGCTAACCTGTCCCAGGATACTTAATCTGTTAGATCATATTTAATATTTTTATCATGATAGCATTCAGAGGCCCCAGCAGGACCCCCAGTGAGACAGAAATTTTAGAAATGCACATGTTTACATGGTTTCTCTCCCAAAAGCTAACAATCTAGAAGCCTATAAAAAGCATATTCAGAGAAAAACAATAAACCTGATAAAGCTGTCACTGTAGTGAATAATCTTATTTGTTCATATTAAACTTACTTTTATCATCTGACCAGCAATATCCAGCTTGTGTCAAATTGACTAGCAAAGAAATGGATATTTCTGTGCAAAACTCACAGGAAATCTTGCAACATCACTTTTTTACTATACTTTTGGATAGCTGCAGTTATTCCCTGTTAAAATGATTAGTACTCTAAATGAATGAGATCACCTACTGAATAAAAGCACAGCCAAGCCACACTCATAACATGATCTCATGCATGCTTGTCTTCAAGAATGCCCCCCTGAGAGTTTTCAACAATTGTTCATCCAATTGTTGTATGTAACCTCTGTTCAGAAAGGAAATGTGGCTGACAAAATCAACTAAAAAAAGAACACACTGGTGCCAAAAAAAATATTAAAATGTGTTTGTGCCTGGGTATTTTAATATATATTCTTTTCTCATCACCAAAAAAGAATCCATTCATTTTAAACAAATCTACATAATGCTAATTTTTCACATACAAGGGCCATTCATTTATTTCAGAGGGGGCTCATGAGACTAGGTCTTAAATAAGTTATGCATGAGTGTCTCCATGCCCTAGAGCCAAATATAGCAAAACATTCTCTCCTCTTATGGCACCCATACAGTGCAGCACTGTCTGCACAGCTCCAACACCAATAATGTTTTTGTCTCATCTACAAGGCAAGAAGTCACTGCTTTTCAGAAAGGAATAGAGGCACTGGGAGAAGAAAACATCCACCAGTTGAAGAGCATTTTGGTGCTAAACAAGGCAGATGATTCCTTGTCAGATTTTCATAATTCATCATCCACTTGTGAAAAGTCCCCCATCTGCATACATGTCCTAAAATACAGAGGGTTATATAAATAAAATATAAGGGACTTGTTGGGAGGAAGTGTGCAGCAGAGAGGGCATTTGAACCAGGTCACCAGATCCCCAGACTAGCCTCATAATCACGAGCTTGTCCTTCTTCCCAAATCTCTGCCAAGGAGATCACCGGGAACTCAGACATTACACAACATTGACTTTCTGTCTCTTTGAAGAAGAACTTTGATCCTTGCAAGCAGACATTTTCTACCCAAGACAGCTCATTGCATTAGTCTGTCCCCTTGCCAGCTCTGTGCAGAGGCTAAAGAGAAACTTTGCTGCACAAGACAGAGTGAAACATGAAGACATGGTTCGAATGGAAAGCCTAAGTGGTCAGAAAAAAAGAAAAGAAAATATGGGGTAAAGGGGAAAAGAAGAAAACAGAGGATGGATGAGAGCCAAAAAGAAACAGAGGCTAGTTTTGTGGCATGGGTTTTGAAAGCCTTTCTGTGAGGACTAAGTGTATGGTATTACTGATATTTAGCACTCAGAAATGACACTACAGTTGGTAAGCACCTTTGGACAGCAGGCAGACACGGCACCATGCAAAATACCTCACAGATTTTTAGCAAGTTCATTTAATGATCTTTTATTGTCTGAGTCACAGATCCCACTGACAAACTAGCATGAACAGTCAGTGCTAGTGTGAGCCACCAGCACATTTGCACAAAATGCCACCAATGATATTGCACCTTGGAAGCACACAGATGAGTTTTTCATCCCGCTAGATGGTTTTCTAGGCAAAAATAGTCTCCCTACACTCCCTCCAATTCAGATTTTCAGGATATCACTGAAAAACAGGTTTTCTGACAGTGTCACTGCTTTTTGAAGATCTTTATTTGTTTTATTTTGGTTACTGGGGGATAATACCAACCAAGTGTGCCCACACTCTTTTAGTGTTTCTGCTAGTTACAAGTTACCTGACAGCCATCCAGAGCATATGACACTCCCCAAAAGTTAAGAAACATGTAAAGGGATAGGTACAAAACAGTGACATAGGAGGACCACAGTGCTGCAAGTCTCCAGTCGTGTTTGTTTGCCAGGCACACATGGCAGAAGGGTAAACGTGCATGCTTGGTCTGCTAAACCAAGCAAGGGGATCCAACAGAGGCAATGAATGGGGCCAGGTGCTTTTTATTCTCTAACAGATGGTATGAAAAAACCTTCTTGTATGCAATTTCAGCATTTCTGTGCATGCGAAAGATAAAACGCCTGAATTTATATTTAAGTTCACTTGAGTGGGACTGACTGCCATTTTCACTTCTTTTTCCTCACTGGAAAGCCTGGGCCTGATTCTCAGCTGATGTAATCTGGCATTGTGCCACCCAAAGCAATGAAAGTGCATGGGCACAGGGGAAAGACAACAGTTTGGCCAGGGACCCTTGAGAAAGCTCTGCTTTTAAGTGCTACCACAGACTGACATCCATGCAAAGCAAACAGGATGTCCAATTTTAAATCTCTAACAAGCCACATCCTGTAAACTGCATTCTACTCAGCTGACCCAGGAGATAAAATGGTTGGGACTGATCCTCAGCCATGATAAGGCTGGTTTGCTTAAAGTTACAGCTGAAAATCCCTCCTGAATGGAACTTTATTCTATTCCACCTGCCTCACACCCCACCACAGGCAGGCAAGGAATGAAAATGGGAGGTCAGAAGTGAGACTGTCATGCCAGCATAGCTCAGATGTTCCTGGTGGTTGTGTCCAGGACAGTGCCAACCCCAAAGTAATTATCAGTTTTACCCTTCACTGTACCTGATCTTCAGAGAGATTAAAAACAAGGGGTTTTCCTTCCAGGGAAAAAAAAAATTGCTTAATTGCAAACGGATTTAAGAAGATTGCAAAGACCTGTCAACTCAGAGCTGTTGAAAGAGGCAGTTTGTTGGTCTTTCACTGGTATTGCACTCATCATTCACACCACATCTGCTGTCAAGAGACTTTTAAAGCCTATCCAGGTTGTCTGAGGCAATCCTGGCTAACAAACACACAAAAGTTATTTGGGAACTTTTGTTGCTTTCATGTTTATAAACCTATATCAGTGATGCCATAGTACTCTGAGGACTGACTTTAGTCCTTAATTCTCATTCACCACAGTATTTGCAAGTATGGCCATGTGAAAAGCTGCTAATCAGGATTTGCAAAGGCCAGATAATTTTGTGAGTCTATACATGTGTGTGGCTGAGCCTTGTGGCCTAATAGCCACATACTTTAATGCTATATGTTAATATAAACTTTGCATGTTTTTTATATTAGGGGAAGAAAAGCTGGCATTATCCAAACGTGACTAAAATCAAACAAGATGCACTTTTTGGACTATTCTCCTAGACATAATTTTATCACAGCACTCTAAGAACATACTCATTGTTCACTTGCTTGCAGGACTGGCAGTACAGGTGGAAGGCTTCTGCTGTACTCTAGTTTAGTCTGAAAGCCATCCACCCAGCAATAAGGAGGTTGGCAGAAAACACTTGGTTTCTGACTGCTCTCCACTTCTCCCATCAATGAAGGGACAGTCCTGCTGGGAATGATGGCAGAACAACCCAGCAGAGACTGCTGGTATCTCATCTGTGAGACAGACAGAAAAAGCAGGATAGGGAGGATGCAGGAACAGGTTGAATTTTGCTGAAGAAAGTCACATACTTGATCACAGCCAACCCAAGTCCTCAGAGCAGATGCCAGTCCCCAAGACTGACTCCACAGCATTGCCTGTAAGTATATTTTAATTGTACAGTGAATTGAGACTTATCTGGGCAGGTAAAGCAGGCCTTAGAGCAAAGTCCTGCTGCTGGATTCATCCAGCACCAATCTGGATTTCAGCAGGTTGGCTGACTGATGGTTTGTCACGGTGCATTACTTTGTGTACTGCTCTTTGAATTCATTTGTGGCAGACTGTGGGAGAATATGCCTGTTCTTCCTAAGCCCTTGTGTGCAAGTGCTCTCAGCTTGCCAGCACTGTAAATTAAACTGTTGGTGGAAAGATACAGATCCTACTCTAGAAGATGAACTCTTCCAGCTGTTAATGCAAGTCAGATTTTGGGACAGGGAGCAAAAGGGAAAAAAAGAGGGAGATGAAGGGTATGAGACTTGGTGGAAGGAATTTTGGCAGTGGGTTTTGCCCTGACAAGCAGCAGGGTGTCTTGCTAAGGAGATCACGCAGGCTGCATGCAGGCCTGGAGTCATGGAGACAGCTGATGAGAGTTTAGGCTTTGCCAGACAATAGCATTGTAGTACACACACAGAGAAAAACCCACCAGAGATGAGTGGGAAAGTAACTTTCTGGAGAATTCCCTCATGGAGTAGTCGCTGAGCCTTCCCACAGCATGCTAGCACACGTGCAGACACGTGGACAGGGATTCCTCTTGCTATGAAGCATGCCACTGGGTACCCTCTGCTGAGCCTATTCCAGAGTGTCCACCACAAACTATCCCATGGACACCTTAGCTCCTGAGCTGCTCCAGCATTCCTGCCTATAAGCTACTTGTTCTGTTATTCCCCAGGAACAGACTCTTAATCCTTAGTGAGGTCAACTACCATGACAGCAACAGTACTTATGGGACTGTACTAGAAAAGAAGGAATGAGCAGGAGGTGCAGGAGGAATTGAGCACAGCCCAGAGATGGGTGCCCAAATTCTATCAAATAGCATTGGTGTGAGGGGATTGTACATTGCTCTCCATAGCTTTTAAGTACATAGCATCAAAAGCAGCCTAGCCTGCTTTAGGAAAAGCAAAGCCAACAGGTCAAGGGAATAGATCTTCCCCTCTGCTCAGCCCTGCTGAGATATACCTGGAGTGCGAGGTCTAGTTCTAGGCTTGAAGAGAGGCCTGGACGTACTGGAGTGGGTCTAGCAAAAAACCACAAAGATAATTAAGGGATCGAAGCATTTTACATAAACAAGAGGGGGTTGAAAGAGCTGGGACTGTCCAGCCTGGAGAAGGGAAGGCTCAAGAGGGGGTTTTATTAAAGTGTATAAATATCTGAGGGGGAGCCAGTAAAGAAGATGGAATCAGACTCTAAGTAGTGCCCATTTATAGGACAAGAGGAACTGGACACAAGCTGAAATACAAAGTCCATTTAAATGTAAAATAAAACTTTTTTTGCTGTAAGGATGGTCAAACACTGGAAGAGTTATCCTGGAGAGTCTGTGGAGTCTTCATCCTTGGAGGTATTCAAAGCCCAACTTGATGTGGCACTGAGCAACCTGCTGTATTTGACCCTGCTCCATGCAACAAGGTCAGGCTGGATGATATCCAAAGGTCTTTTTCTTCTGTAGCTATTCTGTACTTTGAAATAAGGACAACGGTGCTAAGCCAGCTTCCCTTTCCACAAGACTATTGGAGTACTAGAAAAGTTCCATAAATATACAAGTTTTTTCTTCATCACCTCTTAAAGCAGCAGTCGAAGGAAGTTGGTATCCATACTTGGATTTTAGCAAGATACATAACAGCTTGGCTATCTTCACCAACTATCCTTCAACGCTAAAGCCAGCATCCTTTATAGCCAATGATGTTAGCAAACCTGTGCTAAGGAAAAAGAAACAATTGCAGAATATTTCCAGTCTCAGGCCAGAGGCAGGATGTCCAAGACTAAATCTGTCTGAAAAGTAATTTCCTTCTGATGTAAAAGACATTCTCTTTTTAATTCTCCCTCCTGCAAATACCATTGCTTTCTTATTCACTAAGAATATCAGCCAGCTGAAAGTGTCTAACGTGTCCCAAGGTAAGTATCAACTTATACCCATTATGGAAAGCTTTATGCAAGTCTGTAGAAAATAAGTGGCCCCTAAATGAATTTTTTCAAGAAACCAAATAAATTCTCTCAGCAATGTCTTAACATTTTATATGGAGGGGAAAACAAAACAAAAAAAAAAATCTATGTCTATAATATCTCTGCTGAAAGTGTGCAAAAGGCTCTGCTACAGTAAAGATTGCTCTCTCTCTCCTTGCTCCTTTCTTAAATTTTCATATCTACCTATAGCATGGTAGTGCAGGTTGTTTGTTTCTTCAAAGAAATTGCTGCTAAATGATTGTGTAACGTGCAAGTTCCCTCATGTGGTATCTTAGCTGACAATTTAGCTGGTTCAAGAGTATTCTTTACATAAAGGAATCATGAAAATCTCTGCATTCCCTCCCTTGTCTCACATGTAGATGATCTGTCCCAAAGCGTCCAACTGTGTATCTGCCAGCCAGGCTGCCTCAATAGAGGGCTTGGTACCTGGCCCTGTAAGGCTTTCAGGTTGGCCTAAGCGCAGCCCAGCATTTCCTGGAAAGATGCTTCTCCTTCAGCTATTTTGCTCTGCAGGCTGCTAGCATCGCGCTCATGTCATGCTCGAGGATGGCAGCACAGCCTAAATAGAAGGCAAAGCTGAAGTGCCCTGTGCTAACTAGAAGGTGTCTGCTCCTTGTGAGCCCAGAGTGTCCTTTGGCTTCAAAACCATTTGACACAAGGGGCTCTGAGAAGCCTCCAGGCCTCCAGTAGGACTGTAAGTTGTAATCACAGGGCCTGAGCTTCCCTTTGTGCAGGCAGCAAAGAACGAAGATACAAATGCAAATGAGGATGTCTTCTGTGACAAAGGAGACTAACAGCACCCAATGTCTGGCTTGTACAAGTGATTATTAGCACTTTTTTGTGCTTTTCCAAATGCAGAATAGTTGCTATTCGCACAAATGAATGACAATAAAGTTTACTGCTTATTATTTATATCATTCATTTCTAATACAAACTATGGAACACAGGCTATAGGGAAATATGAGAAATGCTGCAAGATTACCAGGAAAGCAGATGAGCATTTCTCATATAAGAATATAGAATGATAGCAACCGTAATAAGTTCAAAAAGCCCCAGGTCGTGCGCAAACAATAAAGTGATACAAAAGTAATAAATCCACAAGGTTATTAGTACAAGACCAATGATGCAAATGGTTTCAAGTCCCATTTGGCTTTGAGCATTTTCTTCTAGGTCAGTGGCTTGAATAAGAGGTAGGCAAACACTGCAGAAGATTTTGTGTAAATATTTGTTTAATGTTTTTAATGAATTCACTTAGCTCATGTTTATTTTCCACTAATATTGTAGTACAGTGGTTCCCAATCTACTGCATATTGTAGAAAGCCTGATGCCATAAAGGGGGAAGAGGGATCAACCCCAGGCCGTACACCCTTGTGGCAGTGAATGTGTTTTGTGACAAGAAAGTTCATGAATATGATTCATTTTAAACAAATATTGGCAAACTGGTCAAAGAAATCCAATTCCGTGTTTGTTCATATGAGAATTTGCACCATATGCTTTCGATATAGGAATAGCATTTATTCTGTCCAGGAATAAGCTTGTACACTGAATCATCACTAATCCTGGGAATTAGTATTTCAACTTCAAGTATGCAGGAAAAGAATGTGATTCACAGATATCTGTTCTTACTGAAAATATTTCAAAATAAATAGAAGAACACTGATATTTTCACAAACTATTAGTAAAAATAGAAAGATGCAAAATACATTTAACAGGTTAGGCACAACTGCTAACCAGACATTATATTACATTTTAGTAATTATTTTCAATGCACTTTTCTCAAAAATGGGTCCTAATATGCAGTGCCTGATAGTTATTCACAGACATCTATGGAAAGAGTTTAGCTCAGCTTCCACAGGAATAGTCTCTCAAAAACAGCACTGCAAACACAATCTGCACTGCCTGGCAATATAGCAAGGAAGCCGTGGGGAGGCAACAAATCTCACTTAAATGTCTACTTCTCCCTCTTTCACGTGGCTGTTAGATAACACTGCTAAAGCACCAGTGTTAAGTAGGACTTAGGAAGGCAGGGAACATGGGTAGTCTGTTCTAGCAGAGTGGCAATACACCTCCTTTAAATATATTATGTTGCTCGTACAGGCTGTTACCAGGCTAAGATATAATAAATTCTTCCCTTTTCCTAAGGCAGCACCATCCATTTCAGTTTCAGGTTTAGCAATGTCCAAGTTCATTACCAAGCTTCATCCCACCACCTGTCCTGTGCATTCTTTCCCAACAAATTTCCTTTTGGAATTTCATCTTTTCACCACCCAGTGTGGTTAACTTTTTGCTGGGAGGGGGATGTTTCCAAGACTGGAAAGAAAATGGTAGTGAAGCTCCTGCTAAAATAAATCTTGCTGAAGCCAAGGATACTGGAAAATGAACTACTAATGTTTAACCTGCTATGTTGGCTACAATCCTGGGTAAAAGAGCTACAGGAATATCCAGAAAGCAATAACCTAGATGATACAATTCTAATCAGGATTTTGGACGCAGAAACAGTAATAAAACTCACCCTTCCCATAATCACATGCTATTTATTAACCACAGTGGCTAAAGAAAACCTTTTGTTTCTGGTATTGTTATAAGAACTGCTGTGGTTCTTACAGCATATATTTTAAAAGGCCATTAGTTGCTGCTAAAACATTGATTTCTCAAATACAGGAATCCATCTCTCAGTTTATGAAACTATAACTACAAGACTTTCCAAATTTTAAATAATATTTTTGCAGACTTGTGACAAATCTGGTGATTGCCAAGAAAAGATAGTTCAGTCTATTTGGAGACTAGCAATTCAGAAACAGACTATGATATAAGGAACTAAGTATAGTATCCTTATCATGACAAACCTAACACTCTTTGCAAAAAATTCTTGTGTCCTGTAAATTATGTCCATCAAAAAAATTCCTTGACTTTACTTCATTGTGATGTAAATTCATGTAGAAATCTTACATGGATAAAAATCAGTATGATTTTGCTGAGGCGTGACACTGTGGAACTGATTTAGGGCTCGAGGCATATTTAGGCTGGTAGCTAGGAACAAACACATGTACACACACATGCTTACGTGCATAAAACCAACATTGAAGTACATCAGGCTGCAATCTGGAAAATGCCAGGGTCAAGCTGATCTTGGAAATTCCAGATTTAAAGTTCCTGCCAGGTGAGCAGGTGACACACCAGATGACTACATTTCAAAAATTCCATTGTCTGGAAGGCAAGTATGTGTACATATATATACATACATTACTTCTATCTGGGAAAAAATAAAGTTATATTTTGGATGAAAAGTGCTGCATTTACTTCCTAATCTCAAGGGCTGTGAGGGAAAGAATGTTACAGCATCACAGACCCTTCCAGACAGCCCTTTCCTCCTCTGGCCCCAACCAATTCCTACCCAGATATTATAGTCCTACCCTCCTGCAGGAGAGAGCAGTCTTTCCTGCTCTCTCTCTGTCTTTGTAATGGTTTTCCCACTCTCTGCCTTCTCTTCTCTGTTCCACTTCTCTGAGACTTGGCAAGGACAGGCGTCTAGTCTTCAGACATCCCAGTCTCATGGTCCTTGTTCACCAGGTTGTTTTTCTTTCCTTTTAACCTCCCATTTTTGGTACAATTTCTCCAGCTCTACAGGCGCTATCCTTTTCAGTCCTAGCTCTACTCTTGTTCCTCTCAAAATTTGTGTTATCTTTTGCCTTCTCCTCTCCCAGCTTTGCTTCTTTGAATACTTTTCATACGTCATAGTGCAAGACCCTCTCAGATCTTCTGTATCTCCTCTCTGACACCTTTAGCCTCTGGTTAAGTGCCCATTTATTTTCCCAGGAGACCTAAATCCCATAGACCCAAATTGTAGTTGTTCTTTCTTGCCAGACCTTTCCCTTGCCTCCCAGCTTCTGCCCATTCCACCATCTCCAGCATATTGTAGCACTATTGTCATGAGATAAATGCCAGTCACCCACAGCTGCCATTGGACTATAATTAATGTAGGAGAAAACTTCAACAGAATTAATTTGCAGTAAGCACCCTGAAAAGCCTGTTCCAGTTTTACCCACTAAATTTCCAAAGACATTGAGTTTCAGAATGGCATTACATGGAGATATGGAAAGGCCGATTAACTCAAAATTCTGCTGCATATCATAACAATTGTTAAAAGGAACATGTGGGCAAAGCAAACAACAAAATGGATTTTACCCTAGCCCTGTTCTACGAAATTCCTGAGCATTTTATTAGAACAATAATCATAGGAAGTGATAATAATAGATTTTTGGACCACTGAATATAGAACTTTTCAGGCTACAAAGTAAGTTTGAAAATTTAGTTACAATAAAATGACTGTTTTGCCATGAGGAGTGTTTCGCTTACCAGCTTGGACACTGGTCATTTTGTGTTTGCAAGTACGCAGTTTTAAAATTTATTTTTCATACTTTGCTTGATTTGTTTTGTCTGTGTTTCTTTTTATTATGTATCACAGTACTACTAGCATGATGGTAGCATGTTTAAAAGCTCCTCATGTTTCAATGATCTTGACAAGCTCATTGTTCTTCAACTTGTAGGACATTGTCCAGGCCCTCTCAGGATCATGAGGAACAAGGTCTCCTTTCAGGACCACAGTTTCTGCTGAGTCTCAAATACAGCAGAAAACAGATAGTTTTACTGGCATCAAAGTGTTGCGGTGTGCTCTGGCCGGTTTCGGTTTATCTCATGGCCAGGCTCTACTATCTCCCCTCCCCCCGGAGGGCTCTGTATTGCGCAACCCTATACAAAGCCTGCCAATTTCTCCTCTTCACTCACTCCTTCCCTATAGGACGTTGTACCCTCCCCCGCTCCCTCGTGTCAGTATTTATGTAACGCTGTGCCAGTGCTTCCCCAGCACTACCCCAGTGCCGAATAAACCATCTGGGAAAGCCCCTCCGCTTGTCTCTCCTTCTTTGGCGTGCCTGTACCATCAGTGGGTTGGGTGAAACCTTGCAGGAACTTTGCCAGCCTTCCCGTGCCTTCAGAGCAGCCCCGGCAGGCCCTGGAACCGCGAGCAGACGCCCGGTGTCCCTACCAACAGCATTGTGGCATCAAAGAACATACTATCTGCAACCGAGACTGAAGATTTTTCCTCCTGTAATAAATAGGTTTGTATTGGTGCTCTTCATGAGTCGTTCTTGGTTTCTAGAGCTTTCTACAGCACATACAAACTACTGCGTGTGGTACACACACAGTCTGTAAACCCACAGATTACGCTTCCTCTGCTCTGCTAGACAGCTAGCTACCCATTTCCCCACAAAGATGATAAAACTGTAATTCTAGTGACTGATACAGAGAACTGTTTGAATTTTAGGAGAATCCTGCGGATTTGTTGAGGGTCAATAAGAATTTTGTGTAGACATGCTGTTTGATTAAGGAGCTGACTATGATATCAATTATCAGCTATGACTGAGGCTTGATTCTACCATTTCAGATATAATCGCCAGCAGTCAGACCTGGCAGCTGTGGTGCATTCCTTTGCAGCAATATAGCTGTGTATAAAAAAATGATATTTTGGATTACCCAAGCAGCTAGACTACAACTCATAGCTGGAGCTGAAGAAAGTAGTACACATCTAATTTAGAGCTAATCTGACATTTCAAAGTATACAGAGGGCTCAGCTTTAGCAGAAGTAACCAACATCTTGTTCCAGTATCACTTCTTTTCCTCCTAAGAAATTATTTCTGGGGTCCTGAAGAATAGGTCATAACAACTTTATCAAATGTGCCTGGGACTTTGCAGCCAAAGTCTTATTGAAAAAGCAATGAGGCTGATATTTAACCAATATAAGTGAGGCTTTCCTACAGGAAATTCTGTAAGTTTCCCAATCTCTATTTCTTCATAAACCATGGCCAAGTGATGTCTTGAAGTTAAGAACCTTGTAGATAGAATTGATTAGTCCAATGCTTGGTAGCTGTGGCTATATGGATCAATTTTCTTCTTTTTTTTTTTTCTTTTTCCTTTTTTTTGACATATGGAAACGTTAAGTATTGGAAATATTTTGGTCTAGACTCAAATGAAACATTAATTATGTTGAGGAATTCATTAGGTCATTTTAAAAGGGTTTTTTTTTTTTAAGGGAGCATTTGGCATGCTATAGGATATAATGATCTTAATAAAGCATGGTTGCAAAATGCTAATTTCAGAATGTCATAATCAAGCTAAATGATAAATCCAAGTAGCTCCTGGAGATGTCTGCCTACATCAGTTATACGTAACAGGCACAGTAACAGGGTCATTGTAAAAAAAGGTCTCAAATCCATTTGCAGCTGCTTGGATTCAGCATTCCTGGTGCAAAGCCAGTGGAGCCAGCTTCTCCAGTCATTTCACTGCAGTGCCTTTGGTAGGTGAGGAATGACGCTATGCCACAGGCACAGCTGTTTTCTCTTACCAAACACCAAAGCAGCTGCAGCCTCAGAGCAGTGGAACGGGGGAGCAGATCTGTCCCATCATTATTTAAGTCCCGGGAAGAATGGCAAAAGTGGCAAAATATCCTAAAGAGAGAGAGAAAGAGCAACCTGCTTCATAATGTTGGCTGAGCATTGGCACGAAGCCATGCTGTCATACCGCATGGAGAGCTCCCATGGATGAAATGGGATGACAATTCCGTGTCTACAACCCATTCATCCTGGCAGCACACATGCATCTGTTCCATGTACAGGAATTTTTAGAGCAGCAGTTGTAAGGAGGATTAAATAGGTTTCTGACTCTGAGGTACACAGGAAGGACATCACAAGGTATAATAGTATAAAGTTAGAAGGACAGCAATGTGAAAGGAGTGAGAAAGGAGTAGGGAAAATGCCACGTAACTCTTTAGGTCCTCTTTCCCTCTGAACTTAAAGAAATTACTCTAAGATGGAATCAGTGTCTGACAATGAAAATGAGATAAGAAATAAAAATTGCTTATTCTAGTCAATGATATCTAGATAAAAACTCAGCATTTCCTCTCAACATTCCTTCAGATGTTTTCACAGAGGTAAAGATATGCCATGTGTTTTCATCTGTGGTTTCCCAATTGTATTTCATCATTAGAAACTGAATTAAGCTCAAATGGAATTTAAAGCAATGGAAATTTGTCTAGACAGGATTTAACTACATCTATTAACTCAATGGGACTTTCAGATAGCAAAATAATAGTTTGAAAGTTCCCACAAAGACGCAGGGATAACACTTTTATTTGTGTTCACAACTTTTCCATTTCAATAAACACTGAACAAACAGAACACCTTTGGAAGTGAATACCCAGTCTAGTCAGAAAACATGAAGGTTGATTCCTAATAATTAAAAATTTTATTCTTATTTACATATTTATATTTATTTTTGGCCACAAATACCTACACATTTTATTTTCAGACAAGTGGAAGAACTTCTGAAAATGTCCCAGGTTTGTTATTCACCTGCTTCAGGCTCTGAAGGGAATGAAACAGCCACAGGAAGACTTAATTGGAGACACAGAGCTTCTCTTTATTTTTCCTTTCTTCTCTAAAGCAGAGTTCATGAGGTAGGTTTTCCACTGGGTGTATCTGGAGCTGGACTTTGATATGACCTAACGGGAAGAGTACGCTCTCTACACCAAAGATGGAAAGCATAGTGTAGAACATAGGCCAGCCTATAATGTAGCTAAACACGTTTTCAATGTATCTCCACACACTTTGTGGATCAGGAAAGACACAGATGGAGAAGGCACTGCTGAAATGCCCCTGGAAGCACCAGTGCTTTGGAGCTCTCTGCTACAATTGCAGGAAGAGCAGTTGCACACATCTCTGCAAGTGAGGATCACCAGGCTGACTCCTCCACTCACCGTCACTTCTTGGACCTTGTCAGCAGCACCTGATTGCTGTCCATGCTTTGTTCATATACCTGTGATCATTTCCTTTCTTAAAATAGTGCTTCAAACTGAGTCTGCACACCTGTTATGAGTGACTCCACAGATTCATTTATCATCTGCCCTTGACTTTCCTCCCCTCTGCTGCCCCAAGCTTCGCAAGTTGTGCTAAATCTTGTTAAATCCTTTCTCTCTTTGTTATGCTTAATTACACAGTTGTCAATCTTAAAACACACAAAAGAGGGAAATTTGAAAACATTCTGGGATTTGTATTATACTGTTGAATGAACTGGAGTTTTTTCCTATTGCATGGGAAGGACAGATTTAAATGAACTTTTCACAGACAAAAAGATGGGTGAATCTTTAACAAGAATAAAAGAATTGGCAGGTGTATAATTATTTTACTGCTTCTACTTTTGTTACTTTCCTTCCTTACTGTCAGTCTTCACTCCTCTCCCCAACCTGGTTAAAAATAATAATAATAATAATAATAATAATAATAATATAATAATAATAATAATAATAATAATAATAATAATAATAATAATTTCAACTCTCTTCTTTCTATGCTAACTTTGTGAGAAGAACTGCAGCATCCACACACATATACAAAGAGATCCTTTCTTTGAGCAGAGTTATCTGCTGCTAACCACACGTCTCTGGACACTCGCACTGGAGTTGAGGACTCTGCCACATGAGCTATATCTCAGTTACAGCACCTTAATAAAGTTTGGTCTGTCAACAGACCTGGTAAAATTGTCCAGCCCATAGAGTTAATCCGCTCCTGTTGCAAGGTAAAATGCATCCGTTTAAGTCATCATGACACACAGGACCCATTACAACAGCCCGGATGACAAATGGTAGCTGTTTATTCCACAGTAACTGGAGACATTTGCTCCAGTTAATCAAGGAAAAAAACTGTCAAGTATGCAACAACAGATCAGAAAAGAATAGCCTGCTGTTGGTGCTGATGAAGAGACAGACAACTGAAGAAAAAAGAAAAATCTTATTTAGTCAGTGCTGCTGAAATCAGACCTGTGCAATATCTGCTTGCTTGGAGGCTTGGATTGTACCACGAAGAATACAGTCTGACAGAGAAAGAGCACATGAATAGGAATGCACACAGCAGGACCACAAAGAGGCTAAACTAAAGCCAGTCATGCCATCGGATCAACATTGAGGCTGCTGGGTGTACAGTGCCCACAACAAGCAGCGTCATGTGGCTTTGAATACAGGGGAAGTACAACAGGACAGAGGGTCAGTAGGGAGCCCTATGGCATCAATGATTGTGTAGAAACTGGTAAAATGAGCAGAAACACCATTTCTAACATTTATGTTAACATTTCCAATGTATAAAATCTGACCCATTCAGAGATAAATCTCTTACAATGATATATTTCCTAAATTCACTCAGACATCATCAGTGGGAATAGTTTTGATTCCTTTAGACACAAGTTTTCATTTTCTGAATGCTGTTGATATGAGGCACTTTAACATCTAATCATGTGTTCAAATGTACTATGCTTTAGGCATCCTGAAGATATAGCACTTCATGTTGAATTAAGAAAATGTGCAGGAGGAAAGGTGCAAGTGGAAACCTTAACCTGTTGGATGAAGTCTACTGTCTTGTGGTCTTAGGCTGGGTTTGGACAGTTTTCCCTTTCCTGCAAGCTCCTCTGCATGTGTGAAGGAAACTGAATATAAAACACAAATGTTCAGACCTTATGACCTTTACAATGATGTTGTGAGGTCTGAGAGTCCACAAAAAACAGGCCTTCATTTAGGAAAACATTTCATGTGATGATTTGGTGTTTCCCCTCAGCAAATCCTTTCTCTGCTCCTGGGACAGGCTTTAAGATGCATCTTAACTTTCAAAAGGTTAAACTGCTTGCTGACAGCTGCTAATGCCTTCTTCAAGGAACTTCTTGAAAGCTTATTCTTAGGACATTGATTTGTTGCTATTAAAACATAACGAGCTTGTGTTTGTTGTGGGATAGGTAGCCTGTTTAAAACTATTCCCACACTTGGGAGTGGTTGTAAATAAAACATAATTCTTGCAAGGGAGCTGTCATCCAGAAATCTTGCATCGAGTCTTTCCAGACGATAAAAAGAACATTTCTAAGACATGAAGGACAAATATGACTTACAAGGAGTACATACAGCCCTGAGAGCGACTCAGAGAAGGCAGAACCAGGGCCCAGATGCAGAGAGCACTGGCAGTTTGTTGTACTTTGTGCCTCAGTCATGAAGAGACAACAGCTTCCCAGGCTTTGTGCCCCGCTTCTCCAGCTATTCTGGTCTCCTTCAGGCGGACCAGAACTGACATTGTAACCCTTCCTGGCCAAAGTGTCTAACCCAAACATTGGTTCTGAAAGTTATTCCATCCATGAGTTGATAACACCATTATGGTTACCCACTGCTTTCTGTTTGCAAGTTCAGATCTACAATGCTCTCTCAAGCCTGGTCTGACTCCTATGCTCCAGATGTCCCCAGGCACCCTGAAACCACTGCTACTTAAGCAATAATAAAGCTCCTTTTTCTTCCATTACAGGATGCTGTATTCCCCACACCAGAAGTTTCATTCATCCACAAAACATCACTTCTCAAGTAACATCCAGGCAATTTTGGAGCATGGTGCTGAGCCACTTGTCATGTGCCTTTACTTTGGGAGAAACAGATGCCTCACTGTCTCTTGCAGCACACTTAAATGGGCAGCTGTGATGGGACAACCAAACCCCCTATCCAAGTCTGTCACCAGATATTTTTGCACCTCTGCAGAGGGTTCCACGGGATCATTCATAAAGAGCAGTTTAGTTCAGGTTTGTCTGATCCACCTTGGGACTTCTCTAAGGCACTGGGCTGTGCATTGATGTTTTGTTATAGCTAACTTCTTGCAGGACAGAAACCACTTTAGAGTACTGGCTTTGCTCAGTTGCCTCAATTATTATAGATATACATATACACATTTAATATAGCGCACTGTGTATATAAAGTATATAAACATAGTATATGCATATATCACCTTTGCTTACAGTTTACTATTACAGACTCTTGGTTCTTCTGTATCTCAGTCAGATCAA
>VYZT01046992.1:120198-138998 GCA_013400735.1 Pomatostomus ruficeps
AGGGGAATATCTGTGTATCTAACCACATTTCTGATATTGCTGATATCTTCTCAGCTCACAGAAGTGGACTACCTAGGAAAAAACACAGCAAACACAGAATTTGGAAAGGAGGGGAGAGTAGTCCACTCATCTATATGGGAAATAAAAGCCCTTCCTACTAAATCATAATGAGTGTATGGATCCACTGCCAAAAGAGAGAAAAACTTCAGATTTACATAGCTTTGTGTTCTCCTAGTGGAAATATTGAGCTGATTGAACATGAACTTCTAAAAATAAATTTGAGCAAATCCCACCAGTATTGTTACAGACAGACTCCAACTTCTGTAAAGAAACTGCTGGCTTTTCAGTCCCTCATATTTCATGATCTTTCTCCCAGTGGGTGGGAAATACTGTGCTTACAGTGATGCCTCCCATGCTACAGCAAAGCTGCCAGCTGTCTCAATGTATGCAAATGAAATTATGTGCTGAAGCTTACACTGCCCTTTGTGGGGGGCTGCTCTTTGGCTGTGAATGACCCCTGACTTCTCCTGACACTGCAGGCAGAAAAACTTGCAAATTTGCCAGCAGCCCTACCCAGTCACTTTCAATCAGAGAATACACAGACCTACAAAAACCTTACTCCTACCTGAAACCTGTGTGGTGTATCACTACACCTTTGCAGTGCAGATGGGGCTACGATGGGGGGAACTCACACTGCTTAGGGTAAGTTTATCATTCAGCAGTACTTTGCCATGGAAATAAGGAGGTTTACTCTCTATTAGTTACTGAGGTAGAATGGAGGCACAACTCTTGGACATTGCTAGCCAAGGGCCAACCTAAGTATGGCAAAGCTGGGTGCAGAATGAAGCTATCCTGTGTCTCTCCTGTACTTCTTATTCTAAGGAATGCAGCCTAGAAAAGTTAAATTTCCTTATTACTTTCCAAAGTCTTTCTTACTGTTTATCAGTTCCATCCAGGAGCACAGCATAAGTAGGTGTTCCCTGGATTTTACTTGTCCTCATGAAAACTAGTCACAGTTCTGCCAAAAATAGCTTTATCCAAGTGAAAATCAGGTGCAGTAGCAAAGAAACTTTTGGGGAGTTTTAAGAAGTATTACTGCCCAGATTAAAAGTCATCTTCAGTTTATAGATTTACCACTCTCATGGCCTTCTGAAAAAAATGGATTTGTTTGCTTATAAACAACACATTAGGCAGAATATTAATATACTTACAAGATTAGGCATGCAGAAAATAGCTTCAAAATTAGATTTGTCAATAAATACTTGGAGAACAAGAACAGCATTTTGGCAATAAGTTGTCCTGGTGGATGTTAGTCACACTTCTATCCAGAGACGAAAGATAATGAAGGTCACTGACGTATACATTGATTCAAAATGAAGGACTTTGTCAAAGTTACAACCTGAAATGTTATTGGAGATGAGCCTTCAAGCAATCTCTCCTGCAGCCCCATGGCACAGCTGTCAGTGAATCTGCTCTTGGCACCACAACCCCTTTGGAGGGCAGGCCAAGCTCTTGAGGAAAGATGCACCATGCTGCCATTTCTGGCTACATTTCAGAGTGTGCAGAAATCCTCTTTCTAAACCCCAAGTGAAGTGGAAAAATAAACCTCTCACTTGCAGAGGCTATGACAGAAGCTGAGGAAGGTTGTGCAAAGCCAGCTCCCTCAAAGCCGCCCACCAGGGCACCCCAGAGGAGGCCCAGGTTTGCTTTCATTTCAGTGCACCTCCAAAGAACACCGATAATGCAACTGTTCAGCATTTACATGCAAGTCTTTCTTTTCCACACTCTCCAGAATGTTCTGCTGCTGCCTTTGGGGATGCTGAGTTCCACCTTTATGGCCCTAAACTAGATTCTGTGAGTTTTATGGGGCTCATTAAGTAGGATCGTGCACTGGTGCTTTTGCACAGGCCCTCCAACAACCACCATGGATTTAAATCCAAGAGCAAACATCCTGTGATAAATCCATAGGCACAAAATGCATGCATTAAAAACCAAACCCCACACAGGCTTGAGAAACACTCCTTTGAGACTCTTTCTTCCCTGTACCTCTTAATAAACCTCCCCTTTTTTTCCCTGCCACTGACTAGTGATGACCTTTGCAATATTTGTCAGACCTTAGAATCAAATATGTACTAAAATTGTCAAAAATGTTCATTTTTGGACAGCATTGTCCATATATTCATTGAGTATGAGTCTGATTAACAGATGGGATGGCTCTGCTCACACTAACATGCACTGCCTGTGCTTTTACCTCCTTCAGGCTGTAAAACCATGATCTTCACACTCCAGCTTTCTGTGCAAGTCTGAGGAGCTCCATTTTTCAAAATAGGCCTGTAACTTTTAAATATTTGCTTTTGACCTAAAGCTAAATAAATCAAGTCATAAAGCAAGTAAAATGCAGCAATTTGCCTCTCTTGTGTCAACAGAGTACATGGGAGCTAAAAGGCCTATGCTTAAAGAGGAGGGTGGCGTTTTAGTTCTCTTCCCCCAGTGACAGAGAAATGGCTCTTTGTGTATTCTATCAGGAAGGTCTACCCGAGTCACACCTCATTTAAAATGATCTGGATTATGAAACTCAAATGGCCTGCTGAGGGAAGTGAAAAGATAGAATAATAAGTGAAGTCCTCAGAGCTCCTGGGGAAAGCATCAAATATTTGGAAAATAAATGAAAAACAAAAGATTCAGATTCACTCTAGACACATGAGCAGGAATTACTGGAGGCCTTTTTTCCTACAGGGGTTTTCCTTGGCATCAGCCATAGACACCTGATAGAAATTTTGCAAGCCTTTCAGAAAACACACAGAGGACCATGATGTCCATGGCATGAACTTATTTCTGTTTGAAAGGAGGGTTGCCCCACCTAATGCTTGTCCTCTTGTGCCATGACTTAGCACATGTATAACTACAGCAACTGAAGCCTGCAAGCAACCAAAATGCAGATATAACTCAGGTCCCTGGTAGTTAAATTTGGAGGGAAATGTCTATCACTCATTAAGGAAATTATTTTAATGTAAGGCAAAATTCTGAAGGGTTCACACAGTCATTTCTCAGATAAATTTCCATCCTAAAATCACTAGAAATTTTAACCAAAATTATTTGACTTTTCAAATACAGGTGGCATAAAGTCAACCCCTGCTTCAAGGCCTGGTGAAATACTTTTGCCTTCATTGACTTCTGATTTTGTTTCCATCTAATTCACAAATCCTGATACTTTTCATACATTGCCTTTTAGAGGGCTGACAAATCTTGCCATCAGTGGGAAGGAGTTTAATTTAAAGCAATATAAACAGTGCTGCACAGCTGAACTAAAAGAAATGGCAATTAAAATGCATCTACTATGATGGAATGAACTTTAATAAAGATCTTAAGAATGATATTAGAAGTCATGCATGAAGTTTTATTCCTTATGCATGGAGTAACAGCAGAAATAATAAAAAACCTTGGCAAAAATATGAAACATGGCATTTGTAAGCCTGACAGAACTATGACATTGAAAAAATTTTATTGCAACAACAAGAAGAAAAATATGTCTCCTTGATAGCCTGTGTTTAATTTGAATCAATTTAGCCTAAATTTGCTTTTACTTCTGTTAAAGGTCATTCTTTTGTAAAGTGATTTTTATAATTGTTGTCATTCTGGATCATTTATGTCAAATTTTGGCTAGATTAATCTTGAGAGGATCACTCTAATTGATGATTAGCTAATAGATTCATGTAACTATTCAGGCACAATACTCTCTCAGAGGATTGTCTACAGCACAAAATAAAAATTAAGCAGAACTTCCTATTTTTAGGTGTGCAGCTACGTGTATTGATCTTTACACCAAGGTCTTTGAACAAGAGCTGTCACCCTACTGAATCATTCTGTCCATAAATTTTTCTCCACAGTTTTCACTTTGGCTGTGTGTATCAGAAACAAGGCATTCTTTGAATTGTTCTGGGAAGCAGGCAAGGACAAATGTTTCCACAAGGTTGAAATGGTCAGCCGGTCCTCTGAGCTGATTTCCTGTTTAAGTATTTAACCCACAACACAGCAAATAGGAACTCCAGGAAGGTGCATCAAAAAGCCAAACAAAATTAAATCAGTATACTCTGCCTGCCAGTTCTGTTCCTGACCTGTGTGTATTTGGCTGAGTCTACCAAGTACAGTAGCTGAGTGTTCAGTATGAGACGAAAAATTGTGGTATGAGAAAATTCTCATTTTTGGAATGGAAGGTGCCACAATCCTATCCTCATTTCAGCTACCAGCTTGCTGGGATGTCCAGAGAGGCATTTGATCTGCTCAATCTCTGATGCCGGTTTTAACTGTGTGATGGTGCCTGGGCCTAGAGTTATCTGTGCTAAGCCCTCAAATCTCAGTTTCTGCAAGGTTTCATATTGCCTCTGAAGACAAAGTCCCCCGCCCATAATTGGTCACCGCCTGGTTATCTGCCCACTGCTTCAATTGCACTGCAGACACTTATCCAAGGTGAATGCAGTGGGAAGTATCTTCAAAATTAGCATTTCTCTTTCATATGTAAAACCTGGAAATTAAAACTGCTCCACTTCGAACTGCACAGAGATGGTTTGCCACTTTTTACTTGATTTCAGAGACAAACTCATTGGAGCAAAGTAACTGGGGTTTTGTGGCAAGGTTTTGGTAGCAGGATGGGTGCTGTAGGGGTGGCTTCTGCGAGAAGCTACTGGAAGTTCCCCTTGTAACTCTGTGGGGAACTCACTTGTTCCAGAGGGACTGCACCCTGTAGAAGGGACCCACACTGGAGCAGTTAATGAAGAACTGCAGCCTGTGCAAAGGACTCACATTGGAGAAGTTTGTGGAGGATGGTTTCCTGGGGGAGCAAGGGAAGAATGTGAGGAGTCCTCCCCTGACAAAGAATAAGCAGCAGAGACAATGTGATGAACTGGCTGCCAGAAGAGGTAGAAAATTTGGGATTGAAGCTGTGCTTGGGAAGAACGAAGGGGTGAAGGAAAGGCCTTTTTAGATTTGGTTTGAGTTCCCTTAATCCTACTCTGATTTGATTGGTAATAAATTAAATTAATTTTCCCCAAGTCAAGTATGCTTTGCCTATGACAGTAATTGGTGAGTGATGTCCCCCTGACCTTATTTTGACCCACAAGCTTTTCATTTTATTTTCCCTCCCCTGCCCAGTGAAGAAGGGAGGGACAAGCGGCGATGGTGGGCACCTGCTTTCCAGCCAGGATCAACCCACCACAAATAGAAAGACTGAAAATAACATGCCATGGTTCTCTGAGTATTAGGGTATTAATTACGGGCAACATGTGGAGTCCTTGATGTGGCCATTAATACAATATTTCTTATTGTACTCCATATCTACCTTATAGGATGAATCAAGTGCTAGCTGAGGCAGTTCCATGTTTAAAAAACCCAAAACACTGTTTAAGGACACTGATGACACCATTTTGAGAGTTTTGCCATCAAACTGCACTGGGCACTGGATTAATTCTTAAGCAAGTTAATAGCTCAGTTCAGCAATGACTTGAGCTGTAAATCAAAAAATAATCCCACTGAAGTGAACAACACCATTTTGTGCTCACGGCTACGTCCTAAGCCAGGCACTTAATTCCACCTCTATCAGAGCACACACCAACATGCTTGGCTTTCTGTGCTGGGTCCAGTCTTCCCATCTGCAATGTGGTATTATCAATCAGTGCACTCTGATGTATGACTTTGTGCTAACCATATGAGATGTCACATATATTTTTTCTACTTTAAATTCTGTTATTTTTTCCACTCTACCTTCTGGTTTTTGGGCATTGTGAGAGCATTTTGCACATGTTTTTTTGACTTTCTGAGTAACCACAAGGGTTCAAATCATGCTATTTTTGGTGATAGTGGTGGTTAAGTGAAAGCTGAGGTTCCTATGCAGTTGCCCAGTTTCAAAGGCTGGGGCTTTTTAAAAAAAACCAATAAATGCCACAAAGCCTGTGATGAGATCATGACAGCTGACAATACAGAGTGTGATAGCTGTGAAAAAAGAGAGTTATTCCATGTCACACTGGTATGAAAGCAAATCCCAAAAATTTATTAGGGAATGCATATTTTCTTGCACAATATTTCTAAGGCAGCTACCACAAAATTCCCCTCTGGTTGGGGGTGGGCTGTTTCTGACCCTTTGGGCAGCCATATTTTCTCATTTACTTTTCACTTCCCTTCCTTCCAGCACCTACTTAGCCTGTTTCCCACATTTACATTAAGAACACTGAAGAGTTATCAAAACTTCACCTTCCTGCCTGTCCATAACCACATAAATTCATCTAACCCGTAAATTCAAGGCAGCAGTGTGTACATCCTGTCTGAATGTAAAGAGCTTTCAGCTTTCTGGACATGTAGAGCTTTCTGGACATGTAGAGTGAGTTCTTTTTCTTTTTTTTTTTTAATTTCCCCCCCCGCTGGACTGAATGATGTTGAAATGCTGCCACCTTCTGATAGACACTTGTGCTGCCAATGGGCTGCAGAAGCACATTCCCCCATTTCCTCCAGACTTGTAAGTTGATTTATACTGATCCTCAACTGCATTGCTGCAATATATAACATGACAAGTTAAACGCAGTGCCTGCCAAAAAATCTTGATAGGCTCAGCTTTTGTGCAGCGGCACTTGAAAAGACCATTACTGCTGCCATCCGACTAAAGTATGCTCAATATTTTTGACAGTGAATTATCTGAACAGCAGTTTATCTCAATGTTCACTTGGTGTTATAACAATTTAAAGATTAAAAAGATGGGGGATAAAAAAAAAAGGAAAACCTGCTTTTGTTCCAACTACAGAAAACTGGAACTACTTTTTCTGTGAATTTTAAATCTGTTCTGTACTTGTTCCCAAATGCATTTCAGAGCACACCAGTGGGCTGATAATTAACACAGGTGTGGATCACATTTTGTTTTTGTCATTGTTGTCAAGATCTTTGGTCTTCAAAAATCCACCTATGGTTGCATCTTCCCAGAGACGGCTTGTGTGCGGTCTTCAAGGCAGTGGCTTCAAAACTGAGCTGGCAAGGAACAGATCTGAGTTTCCCATCTGCGTCTCTGTAAGGCCTGTGTCCTGCTCTCTGAACCTCTTTAGAAGATATGAAATCAATAACTGCATGACTGCTACAGTGATAGGATGCAGAGCCCCATCTCAAGAAAGCATCATTCTCACTTAGTCCTTGTTTGCAGCCTTCTGCTCAAGACAGCAGAATATATTTTCCACCACTCTATTTTTGTACACCAGAAATCAGCTCTGGGTGCAATGCTAAGACTGTCCTAAGACTATTCTCAAATCTGAGAATTGACAAAGAGATCTTTCTGCTTATTTATGTGATCAAGTACTTGCAGCTAAGTAAACTTTTCTGGCTGAAATGTGTTATTTAGGAGATAAGGATTTGAGTCAACTAAGAAGTTTTGCAAACTCTTGTAGATTTCAGCAAATTATTCTGGCTTCATAATTAAAATAATTGTTGAAATAATCAGAGTATTTTGGGCATTTTCTAAACCTAAGGTTTTGATTTGCCAATCTTCAATTACTTGTTAATCTTAGTTATCAAAGATAGTTAAAACCTCAGAAAGAGGGGGCTTTTTTTGGTTAAGCTGAAATCCACATTTATTTTTGTTTCCTGAAGCTCCAGCTGAACCAAAAGACCCGTCTGTTTCCTACTGAGCACTCAAAAGTACCTCAGCCAGGAGCTACCAGCAATTAGTGGCTTCAAGGTAAAAAAACCCCAAACCCAGAAAGCTCAGAAGCAAGTGATGTGATGGGAGCAACACCACAGTGTGCCCTCTCTGGCTGGTGACAGACATGACATGGCCAAGGATAACGTCAGCAGGTGCCACAAGCAGCATGCTGCCTGAAAGCATGTGCTGGGGACAAGGGTCTAAACCAGAAACGGCTCTGTGGACTTATAGTGTTCCTCAAGCTGCTTCTGAGAGGTTTGTCAAACCCAAAGAGGAGGGCAGGTCCCATGTCATTTGGCTTAAGTTACTTAGGCAGGATCTGTACCTCTATATTTAGGGGGCTGTAAATTAAAAGGAGTTGCAGATTGCTGGCCTGAGCTACCTATTATGATAGATGCCAATCACTTTGATATTTAAGCCAAGAAACTTCAGCTTAATTTCATGTTGGAAAGTGTTTCTGGTGGAAAAAAAATATTTCATGTGAGTTAAACAAAGCTCACTACACCGAACTCTGCCAGAGTGTCTTTATATGCATTCATACATGAACATTTTATTCCTCCAGCAATTGAACACTCTATTTTCTCTACTATAAACATTACTCAGTGATGTTATAATTCATTTCACTACTCTATTGTATAAAGCTGATCCTTTCTTCAAGCCACTTTTGGTTCATTTTCCTAAGTAGTGAGGTATTAAGAGTATCGTTAGCAAAATGAGACAACAAGATTTCATGCATTGGTCGTATTTCTGTGTGCCACACTGAAAGTACACCACAGTGACCAAAACTCCGCACTTCACAGCAGTGCAACACAATGATTTTTCTGCATGTGAGTTATCTGAATTAGACTCCATATTCCAGCCTGGAGGAAAGCTTTCAGCAAGAACTGAGCAGGAGACCTGACAGCAGCTACAGAGAACTAGAGAGGAAGCAAAAATCCTCTGATGCATTCTAGCAGACATAGTGTCACTGGAAATGAAGACACCTGTTTGAGTCCAAGAGAAAAAGATAAAAGAAAATAACTGAGGCATATTTACTTGAACTTCAAAAAATTTGATCTTGTCGTGGTATGAGTACTGGAAAAGGTAGGGACTTCTGTATCCTGATCCAAATCACTGTATAGTATGTGTTGAAAATAAAAGTCAGTGATTACTGTTTCACAGATATAAAAAACATCTTGACAGCAATGAGTAGGCATGATAAAGTAGGTCAAAATTTCTACTGCTCTCTGCAAGCAACGGCAATTCCTTGGGGTGAATGGAGAAGCAGGGGACCCTTTCTCTGTCAATACTAAGTCATTTACGAATTACACTTCAATTGCACAGACTGTGCATTTTAGGAAAAACGATGGATATTCCACTGCAAACCAGATGACATTTTAGAAATGTCATTTGACATGAGTCTTTCTTTTAAGAGCAAGTTCCTGCTTCTGCTAATGGCTGGGAGAAATTCCCGCCCATGTCACTTAATATTATCATATCAGCTCCACCTTCCAGACTCTTAGCCATCTTGGTACTTCTGGCAGTGATGTACACTGCTGTGACCTACAGAGCTGCTCCATAACTAGTGTAAAAATTGTGCAAAAATAAAACCCCTGGGTTTTAGAGAAACATTTTAATTAACTGCAGTCAAAAGGATCACAATCTTTCTCTTTCTTAATCTAGCCATGTTATAAATTATTCTCTACCTTACCAGTCTGAGAGAGTCACAATGAGAGGTATCACCAGGGCTTTGTGATCATTTTGAGCTCAGATGCCAGCCTCTGACTGCATCAGGGATGCTTTCTTCCCCATCCCCCATCACCCCTCAGCAAACCTCCACAGAGGCATTCACATCCTTCAGGCAGTTCTTTCTTCACCATGTAGAGACACACACATCTTCTCCTCTTCCCCAGGTAGTTCAGATCAATACCTTGTCACTTCATTCTTCTGTTGCTGTTTTAGCCTGTAGCCAATTGAGTTTTCTAGGGTGGTTGTGCTTTTTCCTCTTTTTGTTTTCTCTTTTCTTTTCTTTTCTTTTCTTTTCTTTTCTTTTCTTTTCTTTTCTTTTCTTTTCTTTTCTTTTCTTTTCTTTTCTTTTCTTTTCTTTTCTTTTCTTTTCTTTTCTTTTCTTTTCTTTCTTTTTTTTTTTTTTAATTAGGATTTGTGGTTCATTCCTTCACCTTTCTTGCACAGCAGCCATTATTTTCAGTTTAGCTCTCTCCTAGCTCCATATATCACTTCATTACAAGCAATTTCTTAGAAATCGACCTTAGCACTCTGAATAAAAACACAACCTGGCCTTTGGTTTCTGGAAAGTGTTGGTCTATGGGATGTCAGGGTACCACAGCAATGAGCTGCTGTGTGGTCTGCGGCTGACCTTTATTCAGTGTCTTGAGCAACATTAGCTCTGTTTTCTGATTCCCCATTTGGACCCACTTGGGTGCTGCATTTCTCAAATGCTGGCACGTGTTGCTGGAGTATAAACATTGTAATACCAAAATCAGCTGCTCCTCCATCTGTAACTATCATTTAAACATCCCATTCTCAATACACAAGAAGAAGAAACATTGGCTGCTGTGAGGGGCATCATTAGCAATGCCTTGCTGATAAGAACCCATTGCATATTTCAGCTAGAGGTGGAAAAGCACTGCTCCAGTGAGAGGTCCCTTCCCACAGTCATGGTTTCTGCAAGTGTCAGTGCACATAGTTATTTCAGCTCTGGTGTTTGGGGTTTTTTTAAATTAGGACACACTGTGCTGAGAATTCATGCGTAGGAAAAATGTAAATCAAAGCTGCTGTGGCTTCTAGAAACTAGATATGTAGTGACCACCACTCAGCATTGACCTCAGCCACTGTTGGACATGAGTGAACCTGGAGCTACCGTCACAGCTTTGTGTGCAGAGGGACATGGTCTCATGGGCAGAGTCAAACTCTGAACCAGGTTGTTCCCAACCCTAACAGCCCCTTTTCAGAAATCAAGGTACTCAATAATCCCCTGCTTCTCAGTGCCTCTTCTGCACATGGAATGTATCACTCCCCTACTGCCCTTACTTTAAGACAAAAGTTAAAATTATTCAAATTGCTGAAGCATCAGGTATTATGCTGAGGATAGCCATGAAAGTAGGTCGGGAGGTAACATACAGATGTCAACTTTCTATCAGAAAACAGATTAGAACTGCAAATACCATTCAGGCCATAATGCTGTCCATATTGCCAGAAAAGAACCCTGAAAAAAAAATGGTTACAAATATTTTAAACTTAAATTTTGTTTTAGGTGTGTATGGAAAGAAAAGAGATATTTTTCTTTCTCAGCTTGAAAAAAGATTGTATTAAAATATTATAAGAAGCTGTTACAGTGTTTCCTAAATCAAACATTTTAACCCTTTCATTTGTGCAAATTTTACAAAACAGAAGACTATCCTGAAATGTGTGTTCTGCGTTGTAAAACTTGCTACTACTTTTTTTTATTTCTTTATGAGTGGGTGTTAATAAAACTGAGGAGGTTCTACCAAATTTTAACTTGAAGAAACAAAACTTTCACTTGAAAACTTGGGGGAAAAAATACTTGAAAGAACCATTCATCCATGCCTGTGCAAACCTTCACTCCATCCACACTAACAAGCAAGAGGATGCCAATATAGAAACACAGGCACTTGGCTCTAAGCTGAGTGAGACCAAGAGGACAAACAGTTTTTGTGAGGAGAAGACTGCCGACGAGGCATTTCTGTAATACAGATGCCTATGCGTACTAGGGCGAGCAGGAAGCATCTGGGCTGCTTATTTGAACAGCAGTAAGGTAAATACAAAAGTAATAAGATAAAATACTATTAGTTTTTCACTACTTTCCCCCCTCTCTTATTGAACTTCACTTTTCATTTTCTATTAAGGTCAACTGGGCAGGCTTTTCTGAAACTCCTATATGTTGAAATGTAAATAAAATAAAACAAGCAGGAGGGAGATGAAAAGAAATGACTGGTCCTAATGAGTGTAAGTTTGTACTGCAGAGCCGACAGGAACATCCCACAGGCAGGGTCAGATACTGAGGGGGATGTTTACAGCTCCACAGACATCAGCTGAGGGCTCAGCCTGGATGTTGAGCCTGGTTTCTAGCACGGCAGTAAGTGTCGGCACGCTGCCTTTTGGCCACTCTGGCATCTGCAGAGCAGAGACGCTTCTGCACAGAGGTGGCTCCAATGCTTTCCCTCCTCCATCTCTCCTGCAATGCAGCACCCTACAGGCTCAAGAGGAGAGGACAAATGTGGCTGCCCTCTCCCTCCATCAGGCAGTGAGAGGGAAGGGGGAGAAAGGAGGGGAAAAACCATTCATCCCCATGTGTTTCTCTTTCTGCCAGCAGCTGATGGGGAGGTGCCGCCAGCCTTCCTATTAGAAGTTTACAGAAAAGGTGAGCTCATCTCATTTGATTAGGACTGTCACCATCAGACAGTGTTTGCAATTAGTCCACGCCAACCTTATTCAGGCTTTGGATGCCTTTCAGTGGTGAAAAAGGGAACACTTGAGCTCCATTGAATTGGAGCGTGGCATCTGCTGCATGCTGGGGGGAGAGGTTGGGGGTCAGCGCTTGATTTTGATAAAGCGTGCCAGATTAATTGTCTTCGGTAATCCTGTTTGTCATGGTAGATGTGCAGAGAAGTCTTTGTGGCACAGCCTGACATATGGGCTGGCCGGCTGCTTGCCTATTCAGTCCCTCCCAGCACATGCTCTTCACAGTTGGCCTAGTTCCCAGCACCTTGTTTTCCCGGGGAGCCAGCCTCCTGCGCCTATTCAGCTGGCCCCCCGCTCCACAAACAGGCTCCCTAATCTTCAGGCCTGTCTGGGCTATTCAAAGTGATTGCATTATTCAAAGAGATCAAGAAAGAGAACGGGCGGGAGGGGTGAGCGCAAGAGGGGGAAAGAGAGCGGTGCAATTTGGAAAAGAAATAAGCAGCGATGTACTTCAGGCAGTGCTCTTCAGGAGGCTGATTATAGTCCCTCTCCAAATCTGAATCTATCATGAAATTATACCCTGCCTCATTTGTAAAATAAATGCTAATAAGAGGTAATTTGGACCCTGCTGATTATTAACTTCAATGAAGATGGTCTTTTTCCCCCCATGTTTTGCTATGAATTCTTGGATTTCCCCCCTGTTAGGATTCATGCTCCACAGCAAAAGAAGAAACAGGAGAGTTAAGGAGCAGGACAAATGTGGCATGAGAGAGGATAGGAGAGCATCTAGCTGGGCAGACCAGTCTAGAGTTACGGGGAGACCACAAGTGAATCAGTGTCCTGAGCATGGATCCAGCACACCCATGCTCCTACTGCTTAAGTGCAGAGCCTATCCTGCAGCTGTACAGCCACCTTACAACAACTTGCTTCCCCAGGGAAGGGGAGAAGGGAGATGGATCTAAGTTGACTCGAAAAGGAAACAGAAAGAAGTAACTAAAACTATCCTTACCTGGGTTTCTTAAGTGCTATCTGATTATGAATTTAATTACATGTTCACAAATCTTCCTTTACAAGAGTTCTTAGGATACATAGTCTCTAGTTTTTTAAATGGGAGCAGCTCTGTAGAAATGCTGAGAATTCAGTATGTCAACTGAATTTCTACAGGCCTCCTTTTCTACAGGCCTTCATTTCTACAGGCCATAACCTAAGCTATTTCAAACCCCATCTTGACTCAGCTAGAGTCAAGTTTTCTGCCAAAGAACAATCTTCTAAGTGTATCTGCAACACGTCAATAGGAAAACAACAACCAAACCCAAGACCAACCAACCAAATAACCCACCAAAAAAAAATGCCAAACAAACAACCCTCCCCAAACAATTAAAAATAAAGCACACAATTTCCCTCACTACGTTTTTGTCTTTTTATGATTCAGAGAAGCAGCAGAAAGAAATAGATGCTGCTGAAATGTATGTCCTGTATGAACATGCAGAGAACACACTGTGTCCCATTCATAAACTGCCCTGGCCCAGAGTATATGTACACCAGTTATTTCCTGTACCAAGAATATTGCGGCATTAGTGTGGTGCGATTTGCATGTGATGTATGGTCATCTGACAGATCTTTACCATCATCTGCCACATTTCAGCCAATTTTGAAGAATTCTCTAAACCTCTGCTTGATGTACTATTAAAGTTTTGTATAGTGTCCTGCAAGGAAACAACCAAAGCATTGAGAAATGACAGGGAGTATCTAAGACAGTTCAAAAGATTGTTCTTTGATACTTTTTAAGACAATTTTACCTCTTTATACTTCTCTCTAAATGTCTTTAGCATCATCCTCGATCCTTGTCCGGAATTTTCTGATTAAGTTTGACACATCAGTTCCTGGCTTTTGTTGAGCCCTAAAACTTCCTCTCAACAAGCCCATCACAGTCATATGCTGCCTTCTGCAAAGGCTCAGCACCACCCAGATTAAATTCATTTTAACATTAAGGAGATCAGTTTGTTTGCCCCATCCTCCTCGTGCTTACCATTCAGAAGTTACCCATGCTTATATCAGCTGTCAAAATAATGTCTTAGTACTGTTTTCACCTCTGCCCCAGAGATCGCATCTTAGACTGTGTTTTAAGTACAGCATCCATAAGCTGTTTAAGAGGTAAGATTGCGTGATTTTGATATTAGGAGGGAGGAAGGCTACCCCCATGTCATCTCAAGTAAAGACAAGGTGCATACTCATTTGACTCTCGCCTCTGTTATTTCTGCTGCTGCTCTCACTGAGCTTCATTGCCCCTACTCCCCTACGTACTGAATAGATACTGTATTGTAATTATAATTAAAGGAATGTAGGACAACCTCTTAAGTGTCCTCTTCCATGTGAGTGTGTAGCCTGAATGAGAGTTGTAGAACAGAATTACCATCCTCTGTTCAGGCCTGTGTTTTCCTACTGTTCCTGCTAGACAATTCATTCTTCAGACTAATAAAATAGCTAATTTCTGAGACTACTGTTCTTCTAGTAGGGAGCAGCATAGACAAGTGATCTAGACAAACACAGCAAGCTGGAATTGCCATGGGGCTGACGTGCCAGAAGCAGGCACATCTTCTGATGACATGAAGCCTTTTGAGGCCATTAGGCTCTTGCTGGGTGTGTGATGAAGGAGAGTGGCGGCACACTCAAGTCAGCAATCTCATTTTTAACCACAGTTTTGTCATTGTAGCAGAAGGATAGCTTGATTTATTTCTGCAACAGTGTTGGTATGTCTCTTAAAGATATACAAATGTACGTCTTTGAAGAGTGCCATTTTTATGCTCACATGGAAAAAGGAATTTTTGTAATTCTGAATTTATTGATTAACATATCTGCAACAATGTGATTTTTTTTCTCCATAAACAAAGCTTCAGAAATTCTATTTGTTGCAGATAGATCCAAAGGAAAGAGGACAAGCATTCCAAGTATTAATATTCATCGCAAGTATTTTCCAATTCCCTGAGAAGTTGAAAGTTTCATCCATCCTTGGAAAAATATCCTGATCTAATATATGTTCATAAAGACAATTATCAGACAAATGAGTAGAACATCAAAATTTGGTTTTAATATTTCACACCAAGAAGTTCACTCAGGAGATAAAATTTTACATGACTGTCATGTCAATTGTCTTTCATAAAGTCTGAGAAGAATGAGAAAAAAAGATCAGTAAATAATCCAAACTGAATTGCTGTCATTCAGTGAATTTGAGTAAAAGTGAAATGGTCTCAGCATCAGCCTTCCAGAGTTCAAGAAATGTGTGGATAATGGTCTCAGGCACATGGTGTGATTTATGGGGTGGTCCTGTGCAGAACTAGGAGAACATTTATTTCAATGATCCACCTCAGGATAGTCTAGGGAATTTTAGCTATTCTAATTATTCCAGTTGCATTTTAAATAGAAGCAAGTAATTTAAGGAATACCTTAAGACTTTCTTAAGAAAGAAGGAGGGATCTTCTTTCCTCCAGTGTCTCTGTAAGTTGACCATGGGCAGGTGCCAGCAATGGATGAGAGTTTCTAATATCAGCTATCCCTGGTGCACTTACATCTCCCTTTTCCCCTTGTTTAAACCCACAAAGATTTATGAGGAATGAAACTCCTTCTTGCCTTAGGGATAGTTTGAAGGATTTCAGTATTTTTAGCAACCAAATGCACAGTGAGAGATTCTTCAAAGATTAAAATAAAGTAAAAACTGGGGCTTTCCATGTGAATTTAGTAAAATTCTTTAATATATTTTGAGTAATGCTTGCCATGTATTTTCATAGAAACCAAGGGCAAACTTCTGACTTAGTGTGTGACTTAGTACAGACCACACAGAAAAGAGCAGAGAAGGAAGGGAATGGATTCTTCAGTGCCCTCTAACTTGCAAGTTAAAGCCGAACGTGCAACATTAACAGATGTGAAGGTGCTATACTGAGCTATATTTCACCAGCATTAAGAACCTCTTGGAAGAAGATTGTTGGTTTGGACAAGATCATCTCTAAAATAGAGTTGTTCTCAGTGGATAAGTAAGTCATAAATAGTGTGTTCATGTCCCTATCATCATCTTAATAATGCTGTTCTCCTGTTATGTTACCTTTTGCAAAACTAATTTTTTATTTCTACAGGGAATAAACTAAGTTCCTGATCCTTCCTGGGCTCTTGGGCTTCTAAGTTGCTAAAACTATCAAAAAATTGTAGTTGAACTAGGGAACGTATGCATGTCATTATGTTGTATGACAGAGTCACACCAGTAGTAAATTAAAAACTGTAACATGTATGCAGTGAAAGGTTATTGACAAAACAAAAGCCCTATGTTACTAGAGACACAGCTATTTTTTTCTCATTTTCTCAGTACATATCTACAATTCCATTTCTCTGGAGTCTTTGATACACCCAAAACTAAAAACAAGACTTGAAATTAGTCAAGTCATTAAATATTACATCTTTTACTTTTTGACATTAACACTGAAGTACCACACGAAAAAACCCCCAAAACTATATTTCAGCCTTATGTCAACTACATCAGTTGCCTGCCATCAGTGAAGACAAGAACTAGTCATTTGCATCCTAAAGTCCCCAATGAAGAAACAAATAACCCCCTGTATTATAAACAGATTATACCTGCTGTATCTTCATGAAAGCAACATAATGTTACACATTAATTATATGTATTTTGTTCATATTTTCACAGGAAGGAATAAATTTGGACTGACCCAATTCTTCATTAGTGTGAATCTATATCCCTTCGAGTAGCCAAGAGATGAGCTGCTATGCTGATTTAGGAGCACTCACTACTACATTTCTACTTTGAAGACTGAGTATATTTATGTCTCTTACTGTCCCACACTCTTAAGGTCTTGTATGGAGCTGGGTAATGAAACAAAGAAAACTAAAGTAGGAAAATCAGAGAGCAAGAGAAGCTTTTGCTAAGCAGGGAATGTCCTTTCATTCATATCACTCACAAGATTATTGAGTCAGAGAGGAATAAATTAATCTCAGCACACTGTTTTGCTTTCTCGTTCATGCCTCCATTTCAAGGTCAAAAAGGTCACATCTCACTGAGCATATCAGGAGTGAGAGCAAGCCCAGGCTGTAAGGACACATACCTTTGACAAGTAAGACAGTTACTCTGGCTGAGGCTTCTCCCTTCTCTTCTGATCCCTGTTACAGCAGTGGCCCCTGATCAGTAACTTCAGGGCAAGCGTCATTGTTCCAGCACTTGAAAGAAATATATCAGAAAACTTTACAAAAGACACAGGATAAAGCAAAGATCCAAAAAATGATGATACACACAGTAAATGTCAGCCTAATGTTCTGCCATGCGTTTTTAAAAATAATCCTGGGACAGAAGCATGTGTTTTGGGCTGAGATTCACTTCATTTAACTTCAAGAAATGAAAAGTCAAGTGCCTAAGTAGAACTCAGAGCACACAGCATACCCAAGAGGAGCAACCATCTTCTCCAGAGGGCAGTTAGTCCTGTTCTAGGACACCTGATCTCAGGTTTAACCTCTGGAATTACACTTAGTATATTAGATATAAGGGGGGGGAATGGGTAGTGTGTTCAGATGGCTAAATTTCAGTTCAATGAAAACCTCCTTTAGTGTTATCAGTAGAATTTTTTCTAGGTAAAAGACATTAGGATTTTGTCCCACTGCTGTTATTACACATCTGTGATGTTGTGGGACCATAATGCTCTCCGTACTTCAGATAGTAGAATGTTATTCTACCCAATAAGGACTTGATATTTTCATAGATGCAGTTTTTACCTTAAAGTAAGTATCTAAGTAAATTTCTATGCACTTTCGGGTTTTGTTAGAAAATAAAATTATTCTCCACAGAAATGGCATAATATTTTTAGTATGGTCTGGTTTAGTAAGACAGCTTGCACCATTCAAAGCAGTATTTCAGATAAACTGACCAGCCATTGTAAATGCTGTCCAAGAGAAAGAAGTGAGAACAGAGGCCCCACAAGTCAGAAAGTAATGCTAATTCCTCTGTGTGAGAAGACTATTGAATCTGCATCACCATAAAGTCTAAAGTGCAATTAATGGGACTGAATCAGGAGACATATGCAATTGAGTATTTTTCTCCTTGCTGATACCCACCCTAATATTGGAGCAGGCAATATAGTCTTCAAAGAGTCAGAAGAAAAAGTTGTCCATTTATTGCCAAATTATGCAAGAACCACATGGAGTGCATAAAGATTCTGCCGAGCTAAGAGGGGATTATATGTAGAACTAATCTTACCGGTGATCAAGGAATCTGAAAAGATTAATTTATCAGTCTTTTCTGGACAGAGTCTCTTTTAGCCCCAGTCATTTTCTTTCTGTCTTTTCTATTTCCCCTTCCCCCGGTCCCTTCAGAGCTTCCAACCACTGTCATCATTTTCCGTGTTTGCAAATGGATAAGCAAAGGGTCCTGCTTCTTAGAAATCCCCTGCAATCAGCTGGCTCACTTCATCTCCCCACCTCCAGCCCACTGCTCTCCCCCTCCACTGTGCACAATGTCCTGGTGACAGGTGGTTGCTGCTTTCTGTAGTTCTGGATACAGCTCCAGTCAGACTCAGTGGCCTGTAAAAAAACCTAGAGCTTATGAAGAGAAAAAGCTCTGGCTCTGAAAGTGCTGAGACAGGCTGGTACGGGGACTCAGTACAAAAAGCATTCAGCACAAAAAGCCAAACCCAAATGAAAAGAGCTGCTGCCA
>VYZT01046993.1:0-19646 GCA_013400735.1 Pomatostomus ruficeps
TTCTGGCATCTCCCTGTTCCAACATTGGCACTCCACCCACAGACTGCAGGAGGATCTCTCTGCATCCCTCATGGACCTCATGGACTGCAGGGGGGACACCCCGCCTCACCATGGGCTCACCATGGCCTGGAATCTCAGCTCCCGCGCCTGGAGTACCTCCTCCCCCTCCTTCTCCATTGACCTTGGTGTCTCCATGTTGTTTTCCCTCACACGTTCTCACATCCTCCTCCTTCTCTACCTAAAGGCAGCTGTGTGCACACTTTGTTTTGATTTTTCCTTAAATATGTCATCACAGAGGGGTAACCAACCTTTCTAATTGGCCCAGACATGGCCAGTGGCATGTCCATCATCTTCAGAGCCATCAGAGATTGGCTCTGCTGGAAATGGTGAAGAATTCCAGAAACTTCTCACAGGAGCTATCTTTATGGCCCCCTTCCCACTACTAAAACCACAATACTTCTCCATATGCATCCCTTTACAGAGTTGGGAAAAGGCTTAAAAAGGGGGGAAATATGAATAAAGAGTCACCCCTATTCTTGCCACCCATCCTCATTTCCAGCTAAAAGTTATGGCTTTGAAATTAATTTTGAGCAAGAAAGAGGCTCGCCTTATCCTAGCTACATTTCTGGAGGCAGTGAGCCTCAGATGTGACTCCCTGCAGCCTACCCCAAGCTTTATTTAAACAGGTTTGAGCTAGAACGGAATGGCTCTGGAAAAGAAAGACAATGGGAAGAAGGACACTCAGCAGAGGACTAGGTTTCTTTATGCAGGCAGTGGGGAGAAGGACAGTCATGTTGGCTACTTTGCTCTTTTAGATGGTTATGTTCTCATGAAGGCAAGTTTTTGATTCATGTGGGGTTTTCTGTGGGATTTGTGTTATCCTCTTTTTTTAGTCTCTTGTGCATTGAAACATTTTAGTCTCTTGTGCATTGAGACTTCTTAGGACTGGTAAGAAATGATGGAATTTTTTGTTGTTTGAAAGGCTACACTACAATGGAAAGCATGTACGGAGTGTTTTTTTAAAGAAAGCACAGGAAAAAAGCTATTTTTGGCAAATCAAGTGCACATAATTACGTCTTAATTTAATCTATTTTTTTTTCCTTTGTGGTAGAGAGTAAATTTGTCGTTTCTCTACAGAATAATGTTTCCAACTTTCAGTTCAACAGAAAACTAATTTCTTTCTAATCACTTCTAATAAGATTTGAAGAAACTGATAAGTAAAAAAATGAGGAAAAAAGTAGCATTGACATTATGAAGAAGAAACTAGGAATGAAAAATTGAGCATATCTATAGAACAGGATTTAGGGCACAGAAACTAAAATTAAGCTTGTAGCTGAGAGTGTAGCATGAATGTTATCCTGTGAGCCTGAAACCACTATTTCTTAACCTTCATCCTCTAAGAAAAAAAAAATCTAACATCTATTCAGTGTAGTAATCCCTGGAGTACCGCTTTAGTAATTTTACTTACTGTATTTCTTTTAAATGGGTCATAATACTGACTGAAATTTCCCTACTCTCTTCTGTCTTGCTAAGATGCAGGGGGCTTTAGAAACTGCTTCTAGAATACAGTGTTTTCCAAATATTGGCTCAGGGAATAAGATGGCTGTGAATGCCCATGTTTGCTGAAATAAATAATCCTATGCTGTCCTTGTGAATACTTTTGTTGTTTTTCCCATTCCCTTTTAAAAAAAAATAAAGTTGAGTGGGATGGTTTGAGTATCCCCTTATGTACCATTAAAGGTTTTGAATATCACATTCTTGCTTTTATCTTTTGTTTATTTTCAGCTCTTCCTCTAGACAATACAGAGTTCTTTTCCTAGCCAAAAACTATGGTATTGTTGCCAGTTTCTTAGTTTTGAAAAAAAAAAATTACATTATTAAATCAAAACAAAAAGCCCTTCACTCAGGAACAAATGCATGAACTTCCTAATGCCTAGATAGAAATATCAACAGGTATCTCTACTACTTTTTTGTATTTACTGCTTAATATAACACACTGAATACCCTGTCTATGAATATAAGTGTGATTTAGTGAATGATTACACTTCTTCTATGCCCTTGTGTGTATATATACACTAAATATCAAGGTTGTGACAGAATTGCTTGGACATTAAAATTCATAATTTTCTCTCAGCGTGCATTATTTGTCAGGCCAGCAAATTGAAAATTGTAGTACAAGAAATATATTAATCAGCTCATTTGCAAAGTAGTTCCTTTAGAAGTGTGTATTACTTCTATATCACTATCTAACTAGATAATTTGTTATTTTTTGTTGTAATGATTAATTACAGACATTCAGTTAGAATACCTGCTGGCCCTCTACCAATAAAAAGGGGGTTGCTGTTTGCAACAAAGGCTAATTGAAAATCTGATTTCTTCAAGGATCGTGTTATCTTTTCCACAGAAAAATATATTTTTGTTGTTGAAAATATAATTCCTTCTGTTCTCAGATACTGCAGTCTTCTGTGTCCTCAGGTTCCTCTTCTTCCTAGTGCTCAAAATTCCTGACTGGGTTTTATTGTGGGGATTCTGGAGGGACTACAACCACTCCAGCAAGTACATACAAGTAATGGATCACAAGAGAACATGGGCTAACTGGGCAGATTTAACTACAAGAAGAATATGAACATGAAATCTTCAAACTAGCAGCCCCATATAATGTGATTATGAAACATTTTTAAAACTTTATTTTTGTCCTTTGGAAGTTTATCTCCATCTTTCCCTTTTCTTCATAATACTTTGAGTAATTTTAAGTGGGAAACATAAGTTCTCTTTTGAAGCCTGAAGTTGCCATGCAAGTCCAACAATTCAAAAGTAGGTCTCAAAGTGCTTGTCATTCCGAGTGCTGAACTCAAGGTACACAAATTACAACTTATTCTCATTCCAGTTACTTTTAAACCATATTATATGGCTGAAGCAGGATGAATCCTTCACTTGTGTTGTAAAAGACAGGATAAACAACAGAAAACCTATGCTGTGTCACACCAATGCCTTTGCCAACACTGGAAAATGTTTAGTTGTTGCTGAGATAGAAGATGTGGTGCTGAGGCACAAACAGGTGTAAGCAGTGTTAGTGCTGCAGTCCTCTCTGAGATGCCTCTTCAGTAGTCTTCAAACATGTCAGACATACGGAGATTCAGAGATGCTTAAGAATGGTCCTCTATGCATTTTATGCATTTGCTTCCTACTGCAAGTGACCAAGAAATTCAGGGTTGTATATCCAGCTCTGTTTCACAGATTTCTCTTTCTTGAAGAATGTAGTTGGAGTTTTGTTTATTCAAGCCAAAGACTTCTCCCATGGATGTTTTAAAATAAATATTTTTTAGAACTTTTGGCATTTAAGAACTAGGAGTTTGCTATTTTTGCCACCTGATTTCTAAACTGGCATAAACCACCTTTGTTTTAATCTATCAAAAGGGTGTTTGAATGTGTTTTCCCTTTTTTTAAGTCTGCTGCTTAATCTGTTTTTATCAAAGTTAGAGAATGCATATTTAGTAAAAAAAGCTTCAGTGTCTTTAGTGAAGGAAGATACAGCAGAGTAGAGTGGCTGGCTAAGAGCCAGTTTGTTTTTAATAATTTGCTAAAGAAATACATTGCAGTTTTAGATGGTTACTGACATTTTCATATGGAAGCATGTTTTGATTAGAGTCTTTCTTCGCTTTTCAAGTATAGATTGGGAAGGATTCAAGTGGTTTCAGAAGTAGGATCTGGTTTGAATAGAGTCTCAAAATATGGTGCTGGAGTGTGCTAGAACAGAAAAGGCACTCCTGGTGAAAAAGCAACTGAGAAAACATTTTAGGAGAAGGCCAATCTATGGAAGTGAAGCCTTGCAAGGTGCCTTGTGCTTTGCCTTTACTCCTTTGCAGTGTCAAGGGTACAAGATCCATAGCATGGCATGGAAACCCTACTCTTTGTGTCCAAGTTGTTTCTGAAGTTTTGCTGGCAGGCAAGGAGAGACCACTCTGGCTCAGCATGTTACTGACCCCTGTTTAAGTTGTCAGGAACTGCTTTCCCAAGCAGCCTCTTGCAGGCTTTTTAACCACACTGTCTCTCACTCTTATTTGTCTGCTTAATGACACGTTGCTTACTATCTTCAGTATTATGCTTGAGATTCACATCTAAAATGCCATGTAAAACTAGTAGCACTAATCTATAGTGGCAGCTTGTTAAAATGTCATGGTTTCAGTGATGCATTTGGAACCACTCTAACATAAGATAAATATGACAAGTGCTAATTCCAGACACCCACGATACTGAAACTGAGAACAGCTTAGCTAAAGCACTTTGAATTTTCTGAGGACATCTGAGATCTATGGTTACAACATCTCAGTCTGCTTTTACCTGAGCATCTCAGGCTCCTATTACCTGAGAAATGAAATGTTACACTAAAGATTCAAGATTAAATAACGAATGCCTTTTTTAAAAGAGGTTAGGGGAGAAATGCTATGCCTATGTTTGAGATCTGCAAACATCTCTTATTTTCTGGACAAAGTAAGGAAATTGTAGGGTAAGACTAGGTTGATCTCCCTGTGGGTAAAGAAATAAGCTTATACCGAAGCACCAACACCTGTGCATTAGCACAACTTCATTTGTGAATGGCCCTTTTCATGAGATTTTCCTGGTAAGTCTGTGTCATGGGCACAACAGATCCTCATGTGAGGGAGAAACCAGTGTGAGGGAGGAAGAGAAAACTGTTCTTCAGTTGACATGTTACCAGAATGAAGTGATGTCCTTTTTTTGGTTTGAGTGGGAAGTTCTGTACACAATAGTGCTGAAAGGTGGTCCCAACAGTACCCAGTGAAAGTAGTGACATTTGCAGGGATTTGCAAATTTTCATTTAAAAATGAGACAGAAAAAGAAACTGCATCATCTTCAAATGACTTTTGCCTATGGGATTTCATGTGGAAGATATTAAAATAATGAAAAGCTTGATGTCATGTTGGAAGAAAGTGCAAGATGCCAACTGTGTCCTGAGGAATCACTGAACAAACAAGTACTTTGCTAGTGCTAGTGACTCCAAGAAGGTGAAAGATCCTTTCATGACAGGTAAAAGGTACTTGGGGTGGTGGTAATATTGTGCAGCTGCAGAACAAGCATGGGATGGTGAGAGAAAATCCTAAGACAAGAGGTGTGTGAGCAGTCTGCAAACCACAAGGCAGGGTCTCAGCAATACTATGATGGGTATGGAAGTTAAAATATGGTTTGTGCATAACTGCTGGAAAAGCATACAGAGAAAGCTCTTTCACCCAGGGAAAGAAGTAAGCTTATGCTGGGGATGTGTAAATTATACCATGCGGGGCTCATTTGGAACAGTGGAACTGTGCAGAAAGAGGGATTCCTTTGCCATCATAAATCTCATACCTAGATTTTTTTTCATCTCCCAGCAAGAACAACATAAGAAGCCTGTCTTGGGGATGGTTTATTATCCCATACCATTTGGGGGGTTTTTTTGATCAGTTTTGTTTTGTTTGTGCCTGGGGTGGCTGGTGTCCCTGCCGCAGCCCCCATCTTCCCTGGCTCCAGGAATATCACGATCAATGGAAGCCAAGCCAAGGTTTCCAAAAGGTGTTGGGAGTGGGACGAGAGGCAGCCCCTTCCTTTTCAGCACAGGCTGTTGAACTGACCACACAGCTGTTACCTCTGACCAGAGATAGTGCTGTTTCTGTGGGGTTTGCCTACTTCTTTTTTATTTTCTTTTTTATTTTTTTGCTTTGGCACTGTAACTGGGTTTGCCAGCTTGGTTTCTTTTGCTGCTCTGCTGTCAGGAAGCCCAGAGCCAGTGTGTGCCACACCAGCACCTGGGAACACCTCAGTTCTCACCAGGGGCCACCCCCTCCACATAGCCCAGACCCAGGGGACCAGACAACACTTGGGAGAAATCCTGAGGACCCTTTTCCATAAGGTGTTTGGAAGCCAGGCTGCTGCTGCCCAGCCCCCACTCTGCCTCTACTGCTGCTCGGGTTTGGTTTTTTTTGCTACATGGTAGCTTTTTGCCCCTGCCTGCCAGGTGCTCCCTCCCTTCCAGCTACAGCTGGCAAGTTCCTGCTGCCTCTTGCTTGCTGGAGCCTGTCGGGCCTTCCCAGCTTGCTGCTTCCAGGGTTTCCTGCTACAGCCCCTTTTGCTATCCAGAGGAGGCACTGGGATCGGCTGTCCCTGTGACCTGTAAAGGGAACCCCTTTGCCATCCCTTCTGCCGGTGTGTCTGCCACTGTCCAGTGAGAGGGACGGCTGGACCAATGCCACAGCGGGTTCCTCAAGACAAAGCTAAAAGGACACTTATTATAGTATCTTTTCCATTGTTTTTTATAGGTTATTCTATTGTGAAGTGTTTTTCCAGAAACTGTTGTTCTCTATAGATATTTAGACATAGAAAAAAGGTTTCTATGTTCTAGATCACAAACAGTTAAAATTTGTCTATGTAGAGAATAACTACAAAGAAGCAGGGAGAGAGATAATGAACATTTATCCTATTTGCCAAAATGTCATTTAAACTTGAAATAGATTATTTATCTCTCTCTTTTCTTTCTGTTGATCTATATTTTCCCTTTTTTTTCTCTAGCTCTTAACCTCTGAAAATACTCTAAAAATGGTGGGTTTTTCTAATAGAAAAAAGTATTTTCCTTTGCTGTTTTTTGTTCCTCTGAAGTATGTGATGCAGTTACTCTGTATACTTGGAGCAATTTTCGCTGTCACTCCAGCTACATCTTCCTTTGGTTTTTGTTCCTTTGTGTGATATATGGTTTTCTTTTTGAACTTATAATGAGCTTATCTTCATGAATCACTAGAGATCAGCCAGACTAAACTCTCCACATTAAAGTTCACCCAACAGTGACACTATTCACTGTAACCCAATGTTTAAATGAAATATCTCCTTATTATACAAACCAGGTGCAATAATAAGTACATAAAAATGATGGCTCTATCAGTATAATTTACTTACTTTTATCACAGAATCATAGAATATCTTAGGTTGGAAGGAACCTTGTAGATCATCTAGTTCAAATGCGCCTGTCATGGGTACAGACACCTTCCACCAGACCAGGTTGCTCAAAGCTCCATCCATCCAGCCTGGCCTTGAACACTTCCAGGGGTGAGACATCCACAACTTCTTTGGGCAACCTGCTCCAGTGCCTCACCAACCTTACAGTAAAGAATTTGTTCCTAATATCAGATCTAAACCTATTTGCACTCAGTTCTAAGCCGTTCCTCCTTGTCCTGTTCACTGCATGCTCTTGCAAAAAGCCCTTATCCAACTTCTTTGGCACTGGAAGGCCACAATTAGGTCACCTTGAAATCTTCTTTTCTCCAAGCTGAACAATCCCAATTGTCTCAGCCTTTCCTCATAGGAGAGGTGCTCCATCCCTCTAATCAGCTTGGTGGCTCCTCTGGACGCGTTCCAATAGATCCATGTCCTTCTTTTGCTGGGGACCCCAGAGCTGGATGCAGCACTCCAGGTAGGATCTCGCCAGAGTAGAATAGAATAGAGGGGCAGAAAGCACTTATAAATGGTCGGAAGATTATATTTTTCTCTCATACAGCTATGCAACAATTAAAAATTGTGCAAACTTTTAATAATATTCCAAAGTACTTGTTACATTGAAACAAAGCAAAAATGTAGCCCCTTAAAAATAAAAGGAAAATTATTTGGATTAAAAAAATCTGAGAAAAACATCCGTATACAGTATAAGGCAGGAAAATAGTACTTAAACTCTTCTGCTTACCTTACACTTACTAAGAAATTGTGTAGCTCATGTGTAGCGCCTTCTCGTTTCACATGGTTTCTAATTGTAAAGTGAAAGGGAGGAAAAGTTAGATCCTGTATATCTGGAAAAGCTACTTTCTGGCTGAATTTTTATTCCTTTCTTTTTGGGAAATACCTTCTTCAGGGTTAACATTCTGTTTGGAAACTAGTTGTCTGAGTGCTTAAACTAGCTCTTTTGAGAGGGAGGTTATAGAGTAAGTTGGCATCTTGTTCTGATCTGGGGAATGTCTTATAGAACAACACGTACTGTTAAGGACAGGAGTCAGAGGTGGGGGAATTTGAAGCAATGGTAATACACTTGCTTTTAAAGGCTAGAGGAGCATGAAGACTCCTGTAGGAGGCTATGTCCAGGGTGATAAAAATTTCTCAGTAAGATTTCCAATAGATACTTATTAATAAATCTATGTGTAGTTCTTTGACCACAGCTGTACTTTTGACGTATTTTTCCTTTGTATTAGGCTTTTTTCCTTTCTGCTTTAATATATATATTTTGGTACTTGCTTGTATAATCCCCTGAGGTTTTATTGCACAATTAATCTGCATGTTGTTCTTAAGCTTAAAGATAAACTTGTCCTATAATGTCGTCCTTCTCTTATTCTAGTATTTGCAGATCTGGGAAATGGTCATTGAGTTTAGAAAGAAGCAGTGGAACATGACCATCCATGGAAACCTCATGTAGCATCAGAGTACTCAAGGAGACAGATGACGGATGACTCTGTATTTTTTAAGTTGTGGGATTTTAAGTTTTATGACTTTGGCTGTGGAATCTGCTGCTGACTATGAGCAAACAGCTTAACCACTCTGTGCCTCTATAAAATGGTTATAATAATTCCTTGTTGCATCAATGTTATGATGAAAACGGAGCAGTGTTTCTAAGTAGTGGGTAGTGTGGCTGTAAGGTCAGGCATTAAAAGCTAATCCGATTGCATCCTGATTTGCTGACAAAAAGTTATTTAACAGTAGTCCTTGAATTTCTATGCACGATATGCCTGTCTGTGTGCAAGAAAAGTGATACAGCTGTAAATCCATGGCTAATGTGGCTTGTAAGTGAGGGAGAGGGAGGAAAGCTCTGGGGCAGCTCCTCAGGCTGCATGGAGAGGAGAGTACTGATGAGTCATGTCTAGGCAAGGATGAAATGTGTGCATCTCCATCCTCAAACTTGGATTTATTTTTATTGTTTGAAGCTTTGCAATAATCTTGATCTCTCTCCTTTTGGCACTGCTTGTACCTCTGAGTAATGCCCATCACAGACATACGATCATAAACACCAAAATTATCTTATGACTGAATCTAGTTAGCCCTGAATCTTCTCATGTCCCCACTGATGTCCACCACTGGATGTAAATCAGCTTAGTGCCAGCTGGCAGCTGTCTCATCCCCTCTTGGATGCACAATGAACAGCAGCAGTGGAGCAGCATAAAGACTTTCTTTTGCAGAAAATAAACTGGGACCAGAGTTTGTAACTGGGTGTCTCTGCCTCACAGTGAGGTGACCCCATGCATTATGTGACTGCTGCCAAAAACGCCCCTTCTCAAAGTTAGTGTGCTGTTTCCATCAGCTTCTTGTAAGCAGACGTGGGAAGCTTTGAGGAAGGGTGCCCTTTTTTTCCCAAGGGAGCCAAGGGGGAATCAGTGGTGCAGCTAGATGAGCCAGATGTTTTCTTCTTCTCAGAGCTGAGTTGTGCAAATCACCTGCCGGTCCCCCCTGGTTGCAATGGTGCTGCTGGCAGATTCAGTGCCAGCTGCCTGAGCTTCAGCTGGTGCCGCTGCTGGCCTTCCTTGAGCCAGCTTGCCTGGGCAAAGCTTGCCTCTGCATTCACACTCAGGGTGCCAGGTCAACAGGTCCCAGTTCCCACATGCATCAGGCACCTACTCATGTCTTAGCTGCCTTCACCATTCAGACAGCCTTAAGAAGGAAGTAAAGAATATGGCAAAGGTATGGTCTGACCACTATGTTAAAATTCTAATGTTGAGAACACCAAATGGACCCATGGGAGAATACAGCAAGGTGAATTGCACAGAAAATACTCTTCCATGGTGTTCCTTTTCTTATGATGATAATGATTTGTCTACTTCAGACATAAGATGCTAAAGGTGGTCCAAAAGTCAAAATTCTAGCTTTCTGAAATCAGAAGTAGAAATTCCTAACTTTCCTACAGAAAGAAAAGGTAAATATCTTTGTGTTGGGGTTTAGGTTTTTTCTTTTTTTTTTCTTTCTCTCAGGGATTTTTCTTCCCATTTGTTGCCCTGGAGATGATGAACAGACAGTACTTAAGAGACAAAAAACATGGCTGGACATCCTCTAATTCCACTGAGATGATCCTGGGGAAGGAAGGGGGAAGGGGTGCAGTTGTGGCAGTCTCTTAGCTGGGGAGTGAGCTCTCTGGCTCAGGTGTTTCTCATGGGAAGTGCAGAGATACTGCGAGAGGTTGGGGTCTAACTGAGGCTTGACCAGGGGTCGGGGCTGGGCTCAGCCCTTTCTCCTCTCCATGATTAGAGGGGAGAGTGGGCATGTACGGCGCAGGGAGAAGGCACCTGTCTTTCCCTTGATGGGGCTGCATTGCAATTTGCTCCTGGGGTCTGTTTGAGATTTTTTTTCTCATTTCTTCTAGCTGACGACAACAACTACTGCTCAATAGGACCTGCCTGCTTTCACCATTGCTGCCAGTTGCCAGTAAGTGATGCTGAGGTCCATTGCTGCCTGATCAGACCTGCATGCCCCCGCTGTTTCCTGTCGTTCCTCTGGGGTTTCTTGCTACACTTTAGCTCAATCCTTGTGTCCTACCCTCACGGTTTCCTGCTGATGCTCTGAGGTTTTTGCTACACTTTAGTTCGACCATCCCTGAGGGTCCACCTGACCCGCTGTTCCTGTCGCTGCTCTGGGGCTATTGCTACACTTTGATTTCCCACCCCTGCGTCTGCTGTTTCAGTCCACTGCTCCAAGGTTCCTGCTACAGCCCAGCTTGCCACCTGGAGTGGCACTGAGACCAGCTGTTGCCTGTGAGTTTTGCAAGGCAAGCTGTCTCCCCTCTCTCCCCTCTCCTGAGTTTCCATTACCGTGAGGAGATGGCCAGACCCCCCATGCCACAGCTCCCCCTGCAGCTGTGGAGGAATCACCGCACCTGCCCTGCCAGGCCGGGAGCCCCCAGAGCCCCTGCTGGCTGTGACCAGAACTGCATCCCAGGGAATGTTCCTGCAGCCGAGAGAAGGCTGCTAGTGGGTCACTGGTTCTGTTTGTTGTTGCTGACACTGTTGTTGTTTGTTTGCATTGTTACACATATTCTAGTAAAGAACTGTTATTCCTTTTCCCATATCTCTGCTTGAAAGCCCTGTAATTTCAGAGTTATAATAATTTGGAGGGAAGGGAGTCATATTTTTCCATTCCAGGAAGGTTCCTACCTTCCTTGGCAAACACCTGGCTTTTAAACCATGACACTTACAAAACAGCTGATGACTTTACTTCAGAAAATTCTATATGAAATGAAGTGAGAGCACATTTTCTGCATGTCTTCAGATCTGTGGAGTCATAAAGTGTTTGTGGTCCTGGCTGGACAGTTTACATGGTCCTCTTGATCTGTGGCAAGTGGTAAGGGATGTCCTTGACCACTGCAGGCTGTGCAGACTAGCCATGCAACCTGCCAAATGGCTCGTTGGTGGTTTTGGACAGTAGATTCAGCAAGGATCTTAAGCCTGGGAGCTCCATGCTCCAGTGCTTTGGGTGGATATTGAGAAGCGTTCAGAAATGGCCATCAGTTTTAATAAGTGGCAAGACAACTTTTAAATCTTTTGGTAGTTTATGGAGCAGAAAATTAATAATGAAATTTCTGAACTAGACCTACCATACAGTCTTCATTCAGAAATGATCCCAAACAGTGCAGATACACCTGGAAAATAAGGTACATGAATATGATGAATATTAGACATAATGTGACCAACAGATATATGGTATGTTACTTCTTTTTGGAGAAGATTTAGGCCTGTCCCTGATATGCAAATTCTGAGCAGGATTAGGATTAGAATTAGAATTAATTACACTTATTTTAAATGGTGATAATCTCACTTCTTATCTGAGCTTCATTTGTGCTTCTTCACTTCAGTTGAAATACTAGAAAATAACTCATGGTAAGGTGTAGCCTTTGTGTTTGGCTGTAGCACAAAGTGATCAGCTTTTACAGGATGCCATGTAGAAACACCATGCCAATGTAGTGACTACAAATGGGGAAAAGGCTAAGGCTTGTAATGTTCTCTTCACCTCAGTCTGTAACAGTTAGGGTACCCAGCCCCTTGAGCTAGAAGACAGGGATGGGGAGCAAAATTAAGGTCCCCTAATCCAGGAGGAAATGGACAGGGACCTGCTTGCCCACTTATACACTCCGAAATCTATGCGGCTGGAATAGATCCATCTGAGGATACTTACGGAGCTGGCAAAAGTGCTCACTCTGCCATGCTCCATGATTTATGTCCCGGCTATACAGGGAGGTCCAAGTTTGACCGGAGGTTGGCAGTGTTACCCACATCTACAAGAAGGGCCAGAAGGAGGATCCAGGGAACTACAAGCCTGTCAGTCTGTCAGTACTGGGGAAGGTGGTGAAGCAGATTATCCTGGGTGTCATCATGCATCACATACAGGACAGCCAGGAGATCAGGCCTCACCAGCAGGGCTTTGTGAAAGGCAGGTCCTGCTTGACCAGCCTGATCTTCTATGACCATATGACTTGCTCAGTAGATGAGGGAAAGGCTGTGGATCTGTCTACATGGACTTCAGTAAAGTCTTTTATACAATTTCCCACAATATTCTCCTGGAGAAACTGGCTGCTTATGGCTTAGACCAGTGCACTCTTCACTAAGTTAAAAACTGTCTGTATGGCCTGGCCCAGAGAGGGTTGGTGAATGGTGCTGCATCTAGTTGATGGCCAGTCACCAGTGGGGTTCCCCTGAGCTCAGTGTTGGTGCCAGTTCTCATTAATATCTTTATCAACAATCTGGATGAGAGTGCCTTCAATCAGCTTGCAGGTGACATTAAGCTGAGTGGGGGTGTTGATCTGCTGTAGGATAGGAAGGCCCTGCAGAGGGATCTGGTCTGAGGCTGAGAACAACAGTATGAGGTTCAACAAGGCAAGTGCTGGCTCCTGCACTTGAGTCACAACAGCCCCAGGCAGTGCCACAGGCTGGGGGCAGAGTGGCTGGATAGCTGTTTGGGGGAACAGGACCTGGCGGTGCTCGTCAACAGCAGCTGAACATGAGCCAGGGTGTGCACAGGTGGCCAAGAAGGCCAATGACATCCTTTTTTGTATTAAAAGTTATGTGGCTAGCAGGACTAGGAAAGGGATTTTCACTATTTATTCGGCACTGATGAGGCCACACCTTGAGTCATGTGTCCAATTTAGAACCCTCATGACAAGAAAGGCATTGAGGTGCTGAAGTGTGTTCAGAGCAAAGCAACAAAGCTGGTGAAGGGTCTGGAGCACAAGTCCTATGAGGAGTGGCTGAGGGAGCTGGGGNGTCTGGAGCACAAGTCCTATGAAGAGTGGCTGAGGAGCTGGGATTGTTTAGCCTGGGGAAAAGGAGACTGACAGGAGACCTTACCACTCTCTAAAACTACCTGAAAAGAGGGTGTAGTGAGGTGGGGTTTCTACTGCCAAGTAGGAAGCAACTAGATGAGAGATAATGGCCCCAAGTTTCCCCAGGGAAATTTTAAATAGGATATCAGGAAACATTCCTTCACAGAAAGGGTTGTCAAGCCTTGGAACAGGCTGCCCAGGTAGGTATTTAAAAGACGTACAGAGATGGTGCTTAGGGACATGGTTTAGTGGTGGATTTGGTAGTGTTGGCATAAAAATTGAACATGACAATCATAAAGGTTTTTTTCTAACCTGAATGATTCTAAATTGTATCTATGTACTGGTGGATATTTCTGAGTGACACAAGAAGAGTTGGGGGTTGGAGTATTGCTGAATCATCTGAAGCACCAAGAATGAATTATGACATTGAAATTATATTTACATATTGCTGAAGGCATTCTGAGAAAATACAAAATCTATAAATAGTTGATCATCCAGCCATGAAAGCTAGAGATATAAAAAGTGATAACAATATACATTGTCCACATTCCTACTGCTATAGAATTATCTATTTCCTTTGGCAGATGTGGTTGACTAGCCCCTCTTTTCCCAAAATTTAATAAGCATTGCATTCACTAGCATGTGAGGATTAAAGCAAGCAATAAAAATATACGTTTGAGATGAGTTTCTAGAACTAAATTAAGTGCATCTATCTTACCCACTATACAGAAGTACACTTACAATTTTTATTACGATGCATTGTCTCTGAATTACATGAGTCTGTAGTTCTGTGATATAGTGATTTTATTGTAAGTGGCCATTGAATTTATAATCTGGTGGATTCTTCGGTAATGGCCTATAGGTATCTGAGATGACAGCTTTCTTTAGTTAGGTCTATCAATATTTGCTTTTTTACTGAATTTCATACCAGTTTAATCAGGAGAATTAAGTAGATGGAGGAACAATAGTCATTATGGATTAAAAAAACCCACACAAAGCCAAGAGTGAATCTGAGTGATGCTGATATCATTGTTTGACTAGATGGAAAAGAAGCCTTAAGAATGATGGAGGCAAAAAGAACAATCAGACATCTAATGTGTTCGTTCAGGCTTGCTGATATTTGTTGTTAAATCCTATAAAGGGCATCAGGTGTCATTTTGTTGAAGGCATCAGACCTGCCTGAGCATATTTAAATTCTGAGAATCAGATTTTAGATTTTTTTTTCAGTGACTAAAATGTGAATGATTTTGTACCTGAGGTTGTCACTTTTAATGAGTAAGAGGAACACGAACCGTGTATGTGTTGCTGATGTTACAAGAATAGATATTTTTAAAAATTCACAGCTCTATATATCCTCCATTTACACACACAATTACTTAATCTGCCAAAAAATAATGGCAACCATGAAACCACAGTTAAGTGCACAGTAATACAGAAAAAAAGCAGAATAGTAACCTTTATCCTCCTACAAACAGTGCAACTGTAATACCCATTGTGAGTAGACATTTAATACTACAAGAGGATATTTCTGGCCTGGCAGATGTTTTTGACTGCTCACCTCTCTAGTTACCACCCTTGAACTAACATCTTGGATAGGCTGAAGATCAAAGATCTCTCACTAAAGGTTAATGCCTGAAATCCAGTTTTGACAAGGTGTTGTGACACGTTGTTCTGTCCCATCCCTCTTTCCAGTCTATCATCCTAGGAGACGTCTCAGCTGTGCAAGCTGTTGTAGTGTACTGGAGCCAGAGAAGTTTCTGCAGTTTACAGCAATAGATTATCTGTTAGTCTTGTTTCATTCTCTTCTGTCTTGCATTCCCTCAGTCTTTTGTGCTCCAGGCTCACTCTATTAGTATTTCTATTTGCATTCAGGTGAGAAGAGCTGTTGGTTTGCTTTTTGCAGTTTAACTTTCAGTAATGGAGTACACATGCATGAAAATTTAGGACCTATTTAAATTGTAGTGAAAGAAAAAGAATATTATTTATTAATTAAATCCTTAAAAAATTCTATGACTAGTTTTCTGTTTTTTGAGGATAAGTAGAAACGGTCCTCTGTGTAAGGCAAAAGCAAATTTAATTTTGTAAGTGAGGCCTTAGAATTTTTTTGAAATAACAGGGTTCTTTTACTTATCTTTGTGGTGAAGTTCATTATCTTTCCTACAAAATACTGAAAGAGAGCTATTCTCATTAGATGAGAAGGCATGATAGCTTAAGCCAAATACCTTTTTTGCACTGAGAGAAATGTGAATAATGTGGCAGCATTACCTACAGCTGATTCTGTCATTTCTCATAATCTTCTCTTTCCCACTAACAGGTATAGGAACCAGGGCTGGTTTTAGTGCCTTCTAGTTTGTCTTCTGATGTGTGATATAACATCTTAGAGGTGAAAAAAAGTGATTGTTTTGGGATTTGATGGGCAATGGACCCAGGAAAACAAATAAGAGTATCTGTTAAAGCAAACTCTAAAATCCTTCAGCAGAGAGCTTTTAACAGGCCTTTACTGCTCATTTGGCATCGAACAATCTTGTTTTTCCACTCACTTGGATTTTTATCCCTCCATATAGTAGAATTAGCAGAAACATTATATATGTTGAATCCCACCTTGTGATCCCACAGTAGCTGTAGAGAAGGAGAAAATGAGGCCTTTAAACTTGAAGGTGAGACATTGCATGCTTTTTCTCTTCTCTATAAACTTGGCTATTTGGCAGATACACGCCCTATCTAGCAAACACGAGTCAGATCTTCTTGGCCTGAGGAACAGTAAGGATGATCACAAAACAAGTTTGCTTGTGTTTATATGTCTCGTTCTTTGCAGAGGACTTTCTTAAGCATCAGAGAGCACCAAACCTTGAGCATTGTTGTCCAACTGAGCAGTGAACTGATTGTGGGAACATGCTTAGTACCCCTGTGATTTAAGGCAGATGGAAGACTCATCACTTTAGCATTCTTCAGGATGGCTTGTAAATTTCCTCTGGCAATTACTCAAGTGGACGTGTCTGAAAAAACGGGCATTTATGTCACTTAAGAGACTTTAAGGAAGTCTACCAACATGGTGATAATCAGCAGGCATGTGCTGTCATTCAGATCTGTGCCTTGCAAACCGGCTTCCCCTGGGAAGGTCTGTTCTCAAGAGGCACTTCAGAAACCTGTTGATAAAAAGAGCACTGAACTTTCTTATGGTACCAATGGTTGATGCTTATTTAATTTCAGTTATACTGTGCCAGATCAACTAGGAAAAAATCTGGCCTGAGAGAAAGGCTGTGTTTTATGGGAGGGGACTTTTTGCTATGACACATTGCAGGAGCTGCTATAGAAGGGTGAAGAGGACTCTTCTTTCTCACTTTCACTGTGATGAACATCCTACATTTTATAGAACCAGATTTGCGTAGTACAGAGGTGAAATATGTTATCACTTTTTTTTTGGGTTATCGTTGCCAGAAAGTGAGATGACTCACAAACTGAAACTATTTTTTGCCAGAAGAGTCAGCTGAATATGTGAAGCTGCTCCTTCTAATCCCTTTTCAGACATTTGATAGATAGAGAGTAATGCACTGGCAAGAATCCTTGGTAATTCATATAAGGGAATAAAAACCTCTATTCGGTAACATTAGGACTTGCGATATTTTATAATAATGCTTTACAATATTTAGAGTGGCTGCCTACATACAGTATGTACTGTAAAAGTTATTTCCAATATCAAAACTGAATTTCTTGGCAAAATCTGAAATGTAAAAGTTCATATATTTTTAAAGCAAGAAGGAACTCGTAGATCATATATTTTAATAGGCACCGAATAGGACACTGGTGTTCTCAGCTTTTTCAATACTGTTTATTTTGTACTTAAATATTCTAGAAATTTAGAAGGGCAAGAAGATAAATGATCATGAGTTGATGTTTTTCATAAAAGCAGCACAGCAATCTTTTGCTTGAAGGGATACTGCTTACATTTAAGCCTGTCTGTAGCCATAAATGGATGTGAATTTATGTTGACTGTAAATAAATGTTAGCAGAATAATGACCTACTGAGACAGCTTTATATTATTCAGTAAATTACTGTACGTGTAAATTGTCTGATATAGCAGCTAAAACAGGTGCAACACCAAATCATGTCCTTAAGAAATCTCTAAATATATTAATATTAAATTAATAAAAATCTACTGTTGTTTTTGTTTCTTTACTATGGGAACATATTTTGGTTGATTACACTTGTGTGATTGTCATGCAAATATAGGAAGATAAGTTTCAAATGGAGGCATGTGGTGGAATAGAAGCTAGATATACTGCACAATGATGTACAGAGATGACAATGGAAATTTTTCTTCTCTGTAGAAAAAACACATTATCTATCCCATGTGATGTGATGATGCTTGCTGCAGAAACTGTCTTATCTGCTGCAAGAACTAATCAAAATTTCTGTTTTTCCTAACCTAAAATGCATCTAGTTTTAGTGTCATTATTATGTGCTAAGTTACAAGTTAATACCAGCTCTCAATCCCCTGTGCTCCTTCCTGTTTTAAAATCAAAGCTACTGAAGTGGGATCAGACTGTGCTTTCTGCAAACATATGTTGCTTTTGTTGGTCCTGCTATATTTAGCAGAAAACTAAAACCCTCACTTTAATTCTGGCAGTTGGTTTGATTCTGATCTTACATTAGAGTGTCTGATAATTTTACTAGTGTTAACATGCTTACCATGTAGTGGGTGGGTGAGAATCCATCCACGTCTGTGGTTATATTGCTCTTGAGAAGAAAGGTGCCTAATAAATGCCTACAACAAACCTCCACTCTCAGAAGTGCTATAGTGCTCTAAATGGACAACCTGTGCAATGCAGAGTATGCCCTGGAATTTATGAATGGCAATGTAAGTTAAGATATAAGACACTCTGGTCTTTTTCCAGCTATGTTGATAGTTAGGTAAAATATAGATCTTTTTTCCTCACCATAAACTGCAAACACAGCTGCATAATATACACAGTCAAATGCCAAGGACCTAATAAGATTTTGCTTTCCAGAAATATAAATAATTTAATCAGATTAATGACATTGTTCTACCTGAGGGATTCTATAATTAGTAGATTATTGAAGCAGCACACAAGTTATCTACCATTAGCACCTGGAGGAATTCCTGTTGTCTTAAAAAGTGGAATCAAATTATATGAATATTCCTGTCATGCAATCTGTAACGATAATAAGCCTCTGGTATTTTGTAAGCTATATAAATCCATGGATTTCACATTAAATATTTAAAGCACAGGAGGTGTTATTTGTTAGAATACTGATAAAAATAGTTCAGCCATTACAGCTGCCTTTTCCATTTGGTAAATCCTTCTTTGTTTGTTTTGCTTTCAAGCCTTTTTAATTTGTTGGGGTTTTACTGGTAGTTTGGCGGGGATTTTTTTGTTGGTTTGTTTTTGAGTTTGTTGTTGTTTTTGTTGTTGATGTTGTTGTTTGGGTTTTTTTTATTGTTACATTTTTCTATTTCCTCTGGAAGTGTTTTTTGGATTTTGTTTGATAAACACTCAAAATATTTTTACAGACGTTTTACCCTTTTGATATAGAGAGCATATTCAAACCCGGGGTATAAACAGATGTGAAGCAGGAAGATCTTTTTTGAACACCAAAGAAATATGGCTTGAAATACTTCGAAAATGATGCCCTTCTTCTAAATATATTTACAAAGCAGGAGCTTATTCTCTGATGTGTGCTCCATTTGAAGAGTTTGTTTGGGATAATACTGAAGATGGAACTCATCAAGGTCAAATATACATTTACATATCATAATGAGGGTGTTGAATAATTCTTGAATAATAGAGGCCATGGGGAAGATGGCTGGTGTCTTAATAGACTGCAGAATTTAACAGAGGATTTTAAAGATGATAAAAATATGATGACTATTTGTCTGAAAGTGACCTCTTCACAGTTTCAGTCATCTGGCAATTTAAAGTGAAAAACTTTGTTGGTAAAAGTCTCTGTTTTTAATGGATTGCCATGTCAGGCTGGAGCTGCAGCCAGGATAACTGATGACCTTTGAAGTCCTTAGAATAAATTATTATTTGTGTGCAAGAGATGATAATGCAGTTAAAAAGATTTATGTAATAGTTCTTCAAAGAGCTCGAGGAATTAACACAGGGTCATAAATTAGTAGGATTTAAAAGTAAGAAATTACTTTACTGGGAGAGCCCTTTTCATCCCATATGGTTTTGCCTCCAGGCACTTGCTGATGTTTAAATGAAGAGATACCTGATGAACCCTCCAGGCAGCTGTGAAATTACGGGGGCACCTGTGTCGTTAACAACCCATCCAGTTTTAATAGCAGCCAGATACTTC
>VYZT01046994.1:0-10950 GCA_013400735.1 Pomatostomus ruficeps
TGTGACCAAAAGAGTGTTGATAATTCAGGGGTATTTTAGCTACCTCTGACGTGGCTTGCACAAGGCCTTTTCTGTTTCCCACCCCACCCCATCAGTGAGGGGGATGGGAGTTCACAAGAAATTGGGACAGGACACAGCTGGGACAGCTGACACCAGCTAACCAAAGGGATATGCCAGACCATATGATGTTTTGCTCAGATACAAAAGCTAGGGGGGAAAGGGGGAAGAAGGAATATTTGGAATTATGGCATTCATCTTTGCAAGTAACCATTAGTATGATGGAGCCTGGCTTTCCTGGAGATGGCTAAACACCTGCCTGACCATGAGAAGTGTTGAATGAATTCCTTATTTTGCTTTGATTATGTGCAACTTTTGCTTTACCTATTAGAGTGTTTTTATCTCAATCTACAAGTTTTCCCATTTTTATCTGGGAGGGGCGTGGAGGGTGGGATGTCAGTGAGCGAACAGCTGCATGGGGCTGAGCTATCACCAGAGGTTAATCCACAACACCACAACAGCTCTGCACCCCTCTTCATAAAGTCTTCATTTTTACTTACTTTGGTCAATATCTTAGCTTAGCTTTATGTAGGGAAAATTAAAATTTATGTCAGGTGTTGATGTCTCTGGATTATTTCCATTCCCTACTGTTTGACTATGGTGTCCCCAGGACCAGCACTTGGCCACTCTTCAGGTGGAGCTGTGCGCATTTGAACCCATAGGAATCATCAAGACTGGCAGTGGAAGAGACGAGATAGCACATGAAAGCTGGGGAGCACAAGGATTTTTGTGCTGTTGTAACAGTTGCTGAACTCTAATGATGCTTTTATGTGTGGTCTGAGATGAAAAGAATGAGCAACAACAGGAATTTGGTACTAGGTCCTGCAGCTCCCAGTGAGGACAATAGTCCTACAGAGACAGCATCTTACCTAACTGCAGGGTGCAATATAGACAGCATCTACACCTAAAAGAAGAGATTTCTTTGCCCCTGGTAATAAACTGTAACTATTTCCCAAAGTGCATAACCATGTTGAAGGACATCAGAGGTTCTTAATAGTTGGTGTTTCAATAAATTTTTTGTTCAGGTGTAGCTATTTCATTCAGCAACCACACAGAGTACCTCAGCCCATAAATCTATGAGCAAAGCCTTTACTAAAGCTAGACAAATGTGAAGGGTGGCACCTCTAAGAGTATTCCGGACTTTATAGTCTCACAAGATTAATTTAAGTGCTATAAACCATAAGTCTACCAGGCTGTAAACACTCAAATAAATTATAAAGGTAGTCAGGAATGTATTGTTGGAATTTCTGGAGAAGAGCACACTAATTTCTAGAAAAAGCTTCTTGATATGATATTTCAGTATGGTCATTTTCTTTAAAAAATAAAAATGGAAAACAAGGCCTTCAAATGCATTTTCTTTTGCACTGTCCATTGACATGTGAAAACCATACAGCAGATAAATGAATGGCCTGACAGATGGAATACAAAACTGGTTTTACTTGGGCTTGCTCTCCAGTTGGCTGGATGTAGCAAATGGTGGCTGCATGAGATGAATGAGTAATTGGAGTCTTTACAGCCGAGTTCATTTTGGGTGAGAGTGGGTAGGCTGAGCCAAGGCACACAAGTGCCATTCATGTGGATGACACCCATCATTGTACTCTCCTTTTTGTATACACAAACAAACTCTTCTTTTTTTATAGCCATGGAGTACTGGGTGTGGAGAGAAAATAAAGGATCAGAAATCTACTTTAGATTGTTATCATCTGGCATTGTTCTCAAAACAATTGAGAGAAACGTGGGTAATTAAAGCTTTTATTTCAAGATATTTGGGCACAGTTTCAACAGACTACTTTCGTTTCTTTTCTCTCTTTCCATAATACTTTCCATCTTTTGTAGATTTCTCTTCTTCTGGAAGTCTTATTCCTTTCTCCTTTCTCCCTTCTCTGACAGGAAGCTGTCATTGTGGACTTTGCTCTTAAATTTTGCTACAAGGATTAGTAACCCCAGAAACAGGAAAGCTAATTAACCCTGGTCTCCAAAGCATTTGCGTTTTGTGATTGGATTGTTTCATATCTAACAAATTGTGAGCTCTGATTGAAACTCTTATGGTCACAGTGTTCATGTCTTTCTCCTGCACAGACTTTTTGCTGCTTAACAAGACTTAAGAATAACCTATATACTTCCTATCTGCCTACCACAAATAAATGCACAATAACATCTCTAAGACCTATGCTATTTCAGATGAAACAAGCTGGTGATTAAAAAATTACTGAGTGCCAAAAGAGACAGGAGACCAGGGAGGGAGACATAAAGAGACATAGGAATGTGTACATACATTTATACAGGCACGTACCCAGACTAAAAAAGTCACAGCCATCACCAGCACAGACATTAGGGGAAAATCTACATTAAGACCTCATCTTACTGATATTGCCTGACTCTTTTCAGGGTACTAGTTTAAGTTATCTTGGCAGGGGAGCAATTTTCTAATATAATTTATGCAGGTACGTTTGTACTATCTGGAAGTGCAACTACCCAGTACAATCCAGTACAACTAGGTATATATAAAATGCTTTTGTATGTACTATAGACAAGTTTCTGAGCCATGTATTTGTTGGAATTACCATTAACTTGGTTCAACATAATGATTTTCCTTTCAACATGCACCAGAGTTTGAGATCCTATTCCTACCTAGTCAGCCTATCACGTGTGCAGAGAAGAAAGGTTTCCAAACCTTTTTGATCTACAGTTTCTCCCAGACTTCAGATGTAAATCTCCTAACAGAATTATTTTTTTCCAGAACCTTTTGCAGAATGCTTCAACATAGTCCACACATTGAAACTGTGATAAGTTAGAGTTAATGTTTGTTCATTTAAACCGGTCATGAGAGAACAGAGAGTGATCAGAGTAGCCTGTGTCCCCTTTACATGCTGTTTATAGTTAAGATTCCTTCACAAGCTGTCTATAGTTAGAAATGCACTAGAAGATATGATAAAAGTTTGTTAACGAGACTGTTCAGGTTGCTTGAATGCTTTGTGTAAATCACTGACCTTGCGGGAGCCAAGAAGAATGTTATCACACCGGCAGCCGAAAGGAGAAACAATGTACCCCCCCCCCGCCCCCGGTTGCATAAGACCCAGAAGACAAGAAAAGTATAAAGGCTGAGACTTTTCGGGGCCAAAGTGTGCACCGTTTAGCAGAACAGAGACTCTCACGGGCACCCCGCGTGGATTTTGCTTTCTGCCACTTGCTAATAAATCTTAAATTGATTGTAATTGGGCTCTGGCAAGTTTTTCGCCGCAATTACTTATAACAGAAACTTCAGGACCTAGGAATACTTCCCAAGTGTAGTTCAGGTGTGTGTTCCAGCTTTGCCTTCATTGCATTCCTTCCTCAATTCATGATTCACTTCATGGTATGGTTTTCATAGCTAAAAGCAGAAGGTTGCATAAACCAGTAAGGTCATATGCTAAGTCCAGGCCTGGCCTAATCAACTAAGTTTAAGTGCCCAGTGTGGAGCCTATGATAAATGTCAACTTGCTTATTTATAAAACCTTCCCATGGAAGCCTTGGCATAACATGGAAAGATAAATTTCTGATAATTATTTTTGATCTAATAATGCAAATGCTGTATACGTTAGACCTTTGGGGTCTTTTGCTGGTTGTTTTTAGTAAGCACTGCAGCAATAAATCTTCAGTGCCAATGAGAGGCACAAGGTATGCACATAAGAATTGTCATTTTTTCTATGAATAAGTCTCTGTATAACAAGAATATTGAAAGGTTCTTTTGCTAGGTTTGGCCAGTTGTTGGGCTGCAAAACAATATCCAAATTCATTTAACTGGTATTCACTAGGGGAATTTACTGTTTATATAAGACCACGATTTAACTTTGGAAGGCAGCAATGAAAATTTATTTGGTTAAATCTCATTAGCTACTGGAAAACTTATCTTGAAATTCCTAATCCTCCTTACTTCAAAACAGAAATTTGATACTGCAAATTACCTTGACCATAGGCTATAATTCTAACGCCTGTAATTGCAAACAAGAGTAAGTTTACACACAAGGCTGTTCATTACTGTCCTTCCTCACAGGAATATTTATACTGAGATAACTAAAGCTAATTTATACAAAGGTAGGAACTCGCCTGGTTTTGTATCTATTCAGCTGCGTCCTGGGAAAGAACAAAAGCCCACATCTAAGTAAATTATGTGGATCTGTGCTTTTGTTTGCTTTGTAAACACCAAATCACAAAATGTTTGAGGTTGGCAGACACTTGTGGAGGTCATTTGATCCAATCCTCCTGCTCAAGCAGGGCTACCTATGACCAGTTGCCTAGGTTCCTGTTCAGATGGCTTTTGAGTGTTGCCAGGGATGGAGATTTCACAGCCTCCTCACGTAACCTGTGCCAATGCTCAGTCCACCCTCACAGTACAAAAGTGTTTCTTGATTTCAAAGGGAACCTACTGTGTTTCAGTTTGTGCCCACTGTCTCTGGTCCTGTCACTAGGTACCACTGAAAAGAGCCTGGCTCCATCCTCTTTACACTCTCTCTTCATTTATTTGTACACATGGATGAGATCTCTCCTGAGCCTTCTCTTCTCCAGGCTTAAAAGTCACAGTTCTCTGAGCTTCTCCTCATATGAGATCTCCAGTCCATTAATCATCTTAGTATCCATTTACTGTGCTCTCTCCAGTATATCCATGTCTCTCTTGTACTGGGAAGCCCAGAACTGGACCAAACATTCCAGATGTTGCCACACCAGTGCTGAGTGGAAGGGAAAGCTCACTTCCCTTGATCTGCTAGCAGGACTCCTAATACAGCCCAAGATTAGCCTTCTTCCCCATATGGGCACATGGTTAGCTCATGTTCAACTTGGTGTCTCCCAGGATCTCCAGCTGGTTGTCCCCCAGCCTGTACTGGTGCCTGGGGCTGTTGCTCCCAAAGTGCAGCGCTTTGCGCTTCTCCTTGCTGAACTATGAGAGGTTCCTGTCAGCCCATTTCTTCAGCCTGGCAAGGCTTCTCTGGATGGCAGCACAGCCCTCTAGCCTATCAGCCTCTTCTCCCGGTTTGATGTCACCTGCAAATATGCTGAGGGTACACTTTGCCCCATCACTCAGATGAGCCTGATATATGGTGCTCTTCTCTTTGCAGCTGTCCTAGATCCCTCTTCGCAAGGCCATGAACTGTCATAGCTATGGACTATATAAACGTAATAATGTTTCTACATGTAGTACATTTCCAGAAATGTATGTGTGTACATGCCCTCTCTGTCATCCATCTAACTTCTCTGACACTATAGCTAGGCAAATTTGTGGAAGAGTAATAATATCAAACATCAGTAGGAATGTTTGCACTCCAAAAGCAATTCAACTGCACTGTGGTACAGACACTTCTCAGTAATGTCTTTCTATAAATTCAACTCAATAAGTTCTTGAACACCTTTAATGACCTTGTTTACTTTCTGCTTTACTGAGAGCATGAGAGAAGTTGAACAGCAGTAAGACTTTCCTTGCCTCAGAGGAGAAAATACCAATAGATATATCTAGACTGCAGAGTAGATGTACTCCCCAGCATGCTGCAGTCCTGCTCCTTCAGTTACTTGGCATCAGTTCCTTAGTCGCAATAAAGATGATAATCCTCACATTGCTGTAACACAGAAACACTACCACTGAAGTGGCTTGTAAGTCATCTGCCTGAGATTTGCATGAGGAAAGGAGAAGCAGACCTTTTACGAAGCACACTGCTAACATGGGTAAAGCCCTATTCAGCTAATACTACTGCAAGTAAAGATGCAGAAGGAAAAGGAGTTCTCTGGTCCTAGTGCTACAGTGGCCAGCACAGACTTCCAGCATAAACCCCATGTGGCTTTTCTTAACAAGGAGCAGCCCTCGGCCACTATGTCACATGCATTTTACATGTATATACATTTCTAGCCCACCCCAAGGTAGGTTTATTTTTTTCAGTTTCTGGGCCAGTGATATAAAGGTAAATGGACATACAGATTTAACTGCTGTACACCATCAGAGGAAGTCATGGGCTTCTTCAGTACTAATTCCATCTTGATCTGGATTGAATACAACCCAAAATGGATGCATTCAAAGTCATTACTTCCAAAGTGCTCTAGGGTAGAGTGAGATCAATTAAAAAGTTCCAAAGGGCTTGGGAAATTATGAAATGTAAAACAGCAGTGAATGAGTAACTTGCTGACCCAGCCTAATAAACTAGCTTCTTTGATGGATGATAAAAGAACCTTGAGGAACAGTGGTTTTAAATGCTCACAAGTTTTTATGAGCGTTAATTTAGCCGCTATCTCTGCTATTTCATTCTGATCCAATTACCAAAGGATCTTGCATGTGGCCTTTTGCACTTTCAGAACAGGGCTGCCTTCAGTTAACTCAGGGGAAAAATGCATCACGAAGAACAAGTACTTTATGTAGGTAATGCTACCAGTCAATTTAGGAATGTTGTTGAATTTTTTTTGTTTTTTAAATTGAGTCAGTGTTGCAGTGTTCTGTTGGCCAGATTTCTGTTTTTCTCATGGCCAGGCACTGCTGTCCCCTCTCCTCCCTCCTCCCCCGCTCCGGTATCTGGTTTCCCCCCGCCAGAGGGCTCTGTATTTCGCAATCCTATACAAAGCCCGCCAAATTCAAACCCAGCACTCCTATCTCATAGGATGTTTGTATCCTTCCCCACCGCCTCATTTTTGTATACATGTAACTGTAACACACAGTGCCAGTGCTTCCCTGGCATGACTCTGGTGCCTGAATAAACCATCTGGGAAAGCCCCTCCGTTTGTCTCTCCTTCCTCGGTGTGCCTGTATCATTGATGGACTAGCTGAACCCCTGCTGGACCTTTGTCAGGCCTCCTGTGCCTTCAGAGCAGCCCGGACAGTCCCTGGACCCGCGAGCAAACGTCCAGCTCCTCCACCGAAGGCATTGCGGCAAATCTGTATTTCAATTTCAAGCCTGGAGCCTGAAGCAACTTTTCTGAGTAGTGTTGTGTCTTGGGTTTCTATACACTTGATGTAAAAAAAGAGCCTCAACTTTTACAGAATGAAATACTGGGACTACTCTCACATGAACAAAACTGCTTAACAAAATAGATAGATTTCACTGTAGTTTGAAATACAATTATTTCCTTACATGTTATAATTCATTCTTTGCAAATAACTACCTGAATCATTAAATGATTCACCTAATTTCTGTAAATCCATATTTAAGTAGTCATTTTCAGATTATGCTTTAACACTTACTTGTTTGCTTGCATTCATTGGATGATCTGTCTCTTAATCTGTATGTTTTCAGTGGCTGGGATTATCTCCATTTTGCTTAGAACTGCTATGATCCAGTTGTATTTTAAACTGTTTATTATCATCCAAATAATAAATAATAACTGTCTGAAGCACTTAGCATCTTTCTTTTCCTTCAGAGATGTTAATATTGAAAGAATTGACTCTCTTCCCAGAACTGCATGTTTTCTTTTAATTAGCATTTATAAAAACCACAAACCCTCAAACTTCTAACTTTTCCTGAAAAGAAACACTGCTAGTTTTAACTCATTTTTGTCTGAGTTCCCTTCCTCACTATGATCTGTTGTTAAAGGTAGAACTAACCAAAACAAATAATCACATTCCAATCTCTTTTTTTTCTTTTAAATCATGTTTTACAATTTGTGCATGCAAGAATGTCATTAATTTTTCAAGATTATCTTGGGCTTTGTATGTCTGAGTCAGTGTGCCTGTGCAGTACAACAGTGTAACCCCATAGAATTATCTATTTTTAGAGGAGGATAACGATACTAGAACAATTCCTCTCAGGTAAGCATCACTAGCTGCAGGATGCAGCTGAATCGTGAGGAAGCCTGCAAGTAGCTGAGCAACTCTGTGTAACTTTCTTGGCTACACTGAGCTTTCTAACCTAGAGACCAAAGTTAGAGATGAAAGTAGTGTGCTGGTGATGGCTTGTTTTTATTCTTGCTTTTTTTCAGAGTTTTGTAACTCGTTTTGTTATCTTGCACACAGTAATTCTCTCTGCTCAGGTCTCAGTGCCCAAGGTCTACTTATGTCTCCCACATCATATGATGGAATATCATCTCTCGCAGAAACATGAGTGGGACAGAAAGCCAAGATTTTCCTGGTATTTCCACATGGCAGAAGAGTCTCCCTCATGTGGCATCATGTGAAAATTCTACAAATTGTAGCAGTTGGTTTGGTGGGGTTTATTTCCCTGATTCTGGAACAACAGCTGGGTAATTGCATAGTTTTGATCTGGTATCAAGGAAAAGCACATTGCAGGGTGCTACGAATTCTAAACTCATACTGGTTGTTCAGGTATACCTGTGCATTCACACTTCTAATCATTATCAAAAGTTATTTAAAAAATCCATCATTTAAAACCCCCCATTGTGTTACAGGCTGTGATTTAGTGAACAAAAAGAATCAAAATGCTCTCATAAAGCACTTTGAGAACTACAGTCGAAAAGTGCAGTATGGGAGACAGGGTGTACTGCCTGCAAACCATCTCAGTGAAGATTGCCATTAGCTGATGTTATGCAACCTACCTGACTAGGATAATGATCTGAAGGCAGACGGATGCCTGATTTATAGCACACTAAGACTCAGTACTCAAAGCTGTATCATCCCTGTCTTGGCATATTTAGCAGCCACTACATACCAAAACCTCTGCTGTTGGTGCCAGTCCTTGGCACAAGGTTGTGAATGTGACCAGCTGTATCCTGAAATAAGTGTCCCTGCTGTTGGCCATCATGGGTATGGAGAAGTTTATAGTACATACAAGGTACATGTCTATAGTTAGTTGAGATGGGACAGACTTACACCCCCCCTCCCTGCAGTTAAGTTAGACACATTCTGTCTCACTTGCAGACTGACACAGACACAGCTGGCCCTGGTGTCATGCACAGACAAACAGCTGGCCCTGCAGAGAGCATGGGTAGCCTGCCTCCCCCGGAGTTCAAGTCTCCTCCACCATCAAGTTCCATAGTGCATCCTGCTCCTTTGCTCTCCTTTTCCCATCTTCACAAATTGCAGCCTGTCTCAACATGTTTCTGCAGCAAACCTGGCCTGAAGACTGAGTGAGGTGCCAAGCAAGGTGCCTTACGCAAGCAGCATGATTGAGTCACAGACTGTGCAGCCCAGTTTAGAGCAGGGCAACTGTTAAAAGCATCTTGGGTACCCCTAAAGGTTTGTGGATTTGGTATTGTGCATATAAATATATCCTGTAATATTCTCTAGCTTTCAGGCAGCACTGTTCAGCTGTAGTTTTTTACTGCTACAGAGTATAAAACTCTGCTACTTTTTGAGAGATTACTATGCAAGATGAATTTGGAGCTAGATTATGTTTTAAAGGATGATCTTTAATCCATGTACCTAGAAGCAGTGGAATTAACTTGCAAGTTAGGTATAGCAAACACAAATCAAAGGAAACAAAACTCAAGTGGAAAGGAGTGGCCTTATAATCAGAGCTCAGGGTTAGGAGTTAGGAAATCTCAATTCTCAAGGCTTCCTGAAAAAGGCCCTTTTCTTCCGTGGGTCACATGGGGGGAATATTCTTAATCACTCTGCACAGCACCTTACTGCACTTACCCTTCTGACACTCACAGATTTGTTTCACTGACTTTACTCCTTGTAATAAGAAGGGGTGAACTCTTGTTAACTGTATGAGCCTCTGTTTGACCAAGGTCATAGTTTCTTGGTGTAAAAAAGCTGCATTTCGCTACTGAAAAGAAGAATTTAATTCAAGAGCACTTGCTCTAGCAGTCTTCTCCTGTGGGAGGCAAGTGTGAGAAAGAATATACCTTACAAAATGCCTGGAGGCATGGAGGCCGTACTACTCAGTGGAGAGGTCAGGTTGGGGGGGAGATTTCTCTTCGGATTAAGTATATCTACTGGCAGGAGAACATGTTTTGACACATGAGGAAGGTGCCTACTGTTCCAGGCAAATATCAGTCTGCAGTTTGCAACAGACCACAAGGACTTCAGATAGAAGCTGCAATAAAAATGTAAGCTGTTTTAAAGCAGCTGCAATCTTGTAATCCTGAACAGAGGCAAATTCATAAACTACTACTTGGCAGGGGTGTGGGGGAGAAGGGGGAAATCCTCACATTTTTCATTTACAGAATCACAGAAAGGGCAAGGTTGGAAGGCACCAGAGCAGGTTACCTCCTTGCTCAAACAGGGTCATTCTAGTTCACCTTGAGGGGAAAGCTCATCAGTCTACAACTTCTCACATGGTGGAGGTGCACACACTGACCTCCTTTCTCTGGCAGCCAGTGACGGGACCCGAGAGAACGGTCCGAAGTTGTGTCAAGGGAGGTTTAGGTTGGATATCATGAAAAGGTTTTCTATCCAGAGGGTGGTCAGGCACTGGAACAGGCTCCCCAGGGAAGTGGTCACAGCACCAGCCTGACAGAAGCGTCTGGACAATGCTCTCAAGGACAGCGTGTAATTCTTGGGGCTGTCCTGTGCAGGGTCAAGAGTTGGACTTGACTATCCTTGTGGGTCCCTTCCAACTTACGGAGTATTCCGTGATTCCATGATTCTGCAGAATGGCATTCAGGTGGTTGTCCTTACTATGCAGATACCTATGCAGATACGGAAGGCACCATTTGGGACGAGGCAAACGATGCTGTTAAAAGATCAGGCACTGAGGGTGCCAGCGTGACACACGTGTTGTGTATGTGTGTGCCCGTACGGTTCAGCAGCTCACCACCCAAGGACCACCACAGTGGGAGGCGACAGGTGACCAAGCTCGCCCGCCCCTGAAGCACCCTGACAGGCAGAGCAGGGCCAGCGGGAGGCTGCGGGCGCGCTCCTTTTTCGCGGGCACAGGGTGCGGGAAGCGAGCGTCCTGTAGGAATGGACGCCCAGGCGCGAGCCGCTCGCGGACAGGGAAGCACGGCCACGCGCATGCGCCGCCGCCGCTCCGTCCGCGG
>VYZT01046994.1:11026-32346 GCA_013400735.1 Pomatostomus ruficeps
GAGCCGTGGGTGGCCGCGGCCGTGCCCGGCGCTCTGCGTGCCGCTGCCGCGGGGCATGGTGAGCAAGGGGCCGCTGCTGCGCCTGCTGACCGCCATCAACCGCAGGAGGATGAAGCTGCTCATGGGGCTCGCCTTCGTCGCCTACGTCGCCTGTGAGTGAGCGGGGGTGGGGGCGGGTCTGGCCCGGCCATTCATTGCCCGCTGGCACGGCACCCCCCGTCCCCTCCACCCACCGTGGGGGAGAGGAGGAGGAGGAGGAGGAGGAAGATGCGGTGGCGGCACTTCCCGCACCCCGTTACGCTGCCCGGCTGCGGGGGGCGCCGCAGCGGGGCTGCTCCGGCCCCGGCGGGGCAGGGGCTCCCCGCGACTCTGGGCGGCGGGACCGAGGGTTCCCCCGTTCCCTGCCCTGCCGAAACTTTCCTGGGTGCGGCGGGAAGCCGTGCCGGGCGTCCTCGTCAGTCGTCGCTCCCCTGTCCCGTCCCGAGGGCTTGCGGGAAGCGGTGCGAGCGGGACGTGGCTCAGGGAGTGTTTCCGCAGCCGCTCTTTCCTTAGACCGCGCTTTGTCCACCCCGATCGCGACCTGGTAGCTGTGAGCAGCCCTCAGGGAAGTTTTTCCAGGGTAGGCCTCGTGTCTGGTTTTTGTAAAATCCTCCCAAGCCCTTTGGGGGCTAACTAAATGTTTGTTTATTAACTCAGCGCGTAGCTGGAGTCTTAAGAGCCGGGAGGGAGGCCAGAGGTACTTGAGAACATCTTAGAATAGCCAGTGACGGGAATGTTTATGACTTCACTTAGTAGGAGTGAGTCAGATAGATTTAAAATGGATTTAAAACGTTGTCTTGTCAGCACTCTTCCCTTTTTTGTTTTTCTTTTCTGTTGCGTTTTTATTTTATTTTAGCCCGTTTTGTTTTCAGACCCAGGTAGATTCTATGTAGACGGCAGGATGCTTTGCCAGTTTAGCTAGGGAGCAGGCGATTCTCTGGATGCTTGAAAGCACATATAGGTGAGCTAGCTTTGAGCATGAGTGTGCGCATTTAGGATCCCCTCTTTGAGTTTGGGAAGGTGGAGAGGTACAACACCAGTAATTTTGTCAGTGGTGGTGTTTCCTACCACAGAAACACAGCAATTCCTTTTATTATCATATGTGCTTGTCTTTACTGGAGCTTGCTTTTTAGGTACTGCTGTTACCCTTGAAGTTATGTTCCAGCTCTGACTTTCAGGACAGTTTGTTTTTCCAAGGGACTTCAGGTCCCTTGCATGCTGACAGCTTGGTATCTGTTCTTATTTTGAAAGGCTTACATATTTTGCTAAAAATGATAGTTTTCAAAACGAAAGTTAATAGGCTGCTGTGGAAATACTGGATTTGCTTGGTGGTTTGTGTGGTCATTGCGACCTAGCTATTGATTGTATTCCGTGGACAGTAGTTGGTGTTCGCTTTCTAGCTTTGTGAGTAAAATTTAGCCTTAAGGAGAAGCCTTCTGACTGCTTGTTCTTTGGGATTCAGAAAAAAAGTAGAGGAGGAGAGGGACTTCGGGTCAGTGTGGCAGAAAAGCGGCTTGAAAAGAGAATAAGTTGATGTCGGATGGGAAAGTGTTTTTTGCAAATTTAACACGCTGTGCTTTTCCATCTTTTGACTAGAGATCAAAAGCAGTGGAATTCTTAGGTATCAGCTACATAGTATGGTATGGTAACAGATGCCACTGGTCTAGAGTGGAGTTCTAGAGAGAATATTTTTTGTTTGCTTTTCTACAGAAGTGATCATTTATGATCCCATTCACCTATCCTAAAAGGGTATTCCTCACAACTGAATCATCACTATGCTCTGCTTGCAGTCAGATAATACCCCTCTGAAATGGCATAGAATCTGAGAATACTGAACTGCTGGTGTAGGTGTATGTGCTGGTACTTCTTACATTCCTTCTTCCTGAAGTACTCTCCAAATGACTAAGTGTTTTTAGGCTGTGTGCCTCCCTTTCATGAATTTCCTTTCAGTATTAGAGCATGGTCATTCAGACTTGGAGCACATTTTACAGGGAATGAAATAGTTGGCAAGTACATTTTTTTTGTGAACTAGAGGATAGAACTTTTTTAATAGTGCCATTTTGTCAGCCAATGTGTGAAACCCTGAGCAAATGTTTTGGGAGTATCATTTAGAAAAATGTTTTATTTTATAGACATCTTTTGCCTTTAAATACAAATTTGTTATAAAGGTGCCTGAAGGACTTCTCTGTGTGAGTTTGCAAACTAGAGAAAGAACTTTTTTGCAGACAGTTGAAAGGCTGTAAGCTATTTCATTCTCAAGAGTCATTCAGTGGCTCTCTTGGTAGTTTCACACAAGGTGGTGGATGGCTGAGTTGTCTTGGGTATCCCTGCTCCACATCATACAGTGACTGAAATTTCTTTGTTGTGCACCAAATGAAGGAGCTGGTCTGGACTGAGATCCCCCTTTTGTGTTACAGCCATTTGACAGGGGTGGGTATTTGATAGCTGCTTTGGGCCGGCTTGAGGAGGTGGTGCAGAGGGGTGAAATGGGAAGCTGGCAGTGCTGTTGGCATTGTTGCCATCAGGTGCTTTGCAGGTCTGCAGTCAGGAGACTCTCTCCGAAGGAGTCTTATTTACTTCGGTTGAGGTACCACCATGACATGAGGTGCATGATCAGGGTCATATTAAAGATCCCTAAAACTCTTTTATGGACTTCACTGGTTTCCCTAGTAGCACTTAGAGCCAGAAAGATCCTTCCTTTGGATTTGGATTTAAATTTTAATGAATGTAGTGTTTGATGCCTCATTTCTGTAAATCTAATTTATTAATTTTTAAAAAATCATTCACTTGAAACTGTATGCTGTGCATGGTTTGTGTGTATAAAAACAGAAGTCAAAAGGAGCATTTCTATGCAGCAGGCAATTAAAAGCTGTTGTAACTTTTGTACAACAGTTGTAACAGTTGTAAACAACTGTTTCCTGGGAAAATTAAGTGAATAAAGTCTAACATTTACCTTTACCTTTTCTGAAGGCCCTGGGTGAAAGGGGTGATGTTCCCCATTGCCCAGGTGATGAATTTGGAGATACTGCAGCTAGCAAGCTGAGTCACTCTGTAATGTCAGACTGCTACTCAATTTTTTTTTTTAATACTCTTCATGATTAGCTTAGTTAACTCCCCTTCAGTGCTGTCTTCTTCTTTGAACATTGCTTGGCTATACTGTGCTACATACAGTGGGAAACCTTGCCCAGAGTTTGAATTTGCATTGCCCTTTTAAAGGGACAAAGTCTTCTGCTCCAACTTTCCTCTGTTTTAACCCCCAGCAAAATAGTACAGGAGTGCTAATGCTAACCAAAGTGGGGTGGAGGGGCATGTGGAGGTGAACTGAAACAAATTCTTTTAGTCATGGGCTCTACTTACCTTGAAGCTGTCATGAAATCACAGCTTCAGAATATGAGGTGGTTTTAAACAGAAGTGAAGTGGGTTTGATTGATTTTTGTTGTCTGTAATGAGAAATGTAGACCGATCATGAAAGTGCAGTCAATTAAATCAATAATGTTAAAAAACTTCAGTGTCACCACAATATGAATAACTTATATGCAGGCTGAGAGTTTTCTTTTGTTTTTAAAATTCCCACCTGTTTGTGTGTTGCAATGTCAATACATGGACACTTTGAACTCGCTCGCTTGGAAGTTTAAAATGTTTATTCAGCTTTATATGGACATGCTACCATGCTTCAGTGGTACTGTCTTTGCAGAATTAGGACCTTATTTAAGCTGTTGGAAATACACTTAAAATCTTGTAGCCAGGATTTAAAGACCAGAGCTCATCAATCTTCATGGTTTGCTTTAATCTTGATGCTACTGTAAATAATCTGCCGATGTCTTGGTATGACAGGGTAATTGCATGTTCTTAATGAAAAAGTTAAGAACTCTGTTTCTGGTAAAGTAGAACAGTTGTCTTTATTCATTTGTAAATGGTTCTCAGGAAGTGTATCAATAGCCTTGTTCCTTTTCCAAGGGGAAAAAGGATTAGGGTGCTGTCATGAGATCCAAGCTTAAGACCTCATTTCCTTTGTAAGATAAATTATAGCACAGCTATTAGAACAACTTAAAAATGAAATGTCAAAATAATGTTAGGGAGGTACATCCTGTAGTATAGTGGCTTGACTTTTCACAGCGTTTTTAGTTTCCATGGTTGTTATCCATTGTTTTACAGGTTTAGCCATTTGTTTTTGTCACATTTTCATCAACTAGGAAGAATGCAATGTTCTCTTCTCAAAGTACCAAGGTGTGAGTGAGCTTTTCAGTTTGTATCTTACCAGCTGCTTGCATGCTGCTTATCTTGCATATGTTCAAAACGAAAGTTAAATGCTGCTTAGTGTTTTGTTTTGATAAGCTTTAACTTCCACTTTTCATAATAGAAAAGCAGTTATCAAGTTGATCCTGTCCTATTGCTTCAGGTGATCTGTCTCAGTGTTATTCATCATCAGAAATCTTCCTTCCCCAGCCATTTTATACCTAGATGTCAGGATTGATTTGCCATGGAAGAATTAGAAATGGTTGTATATGGCATCAGACTTGCTTGCTTTTTGTGTCGGCATGCCATGGATTCTCCACCAAAAAAAAATCAAGCCCAAAACATTTGCTGGCTGGGTTCATGCCCTACAGAGCTGCCTTTCGTTTGTGGGTTTATGCAAATAAGTTCACTGTCATAACAGCTTCCAGTTCCCTGCTCATCAGGCTTGCAACTAGCTGTACTCGTGTAGCTTAGGGAAATTTGTTCACGCTTCAGTTGTTTGTCAGGAATGGATGGACTCTGGCTATGCCATGCTAACCATGTTTTAAAACAATTTTTGGCATCCTGGAGAAATTAATCTCACAGTTCCTCTCTTACCTACGTGTGATATTTGTCTTTAATCTTTTATCTCCACTTACTATTTGTCTCTTCTGTGGCATGTGCAGGAGACAGCACTGTCATCATTCTACTCAAGGATGAACACTCTTTGAGCTTTCACCTTCTTTACCCTCTGCTTTTGCAAAGGGGAATATTTCCCTGACATTTATATGACTTGTTTCTTTTTTCTAAGGTTGGTTTACCAAAGCAGAGTTTGGTGAAACTGGTAGTTTTCAGCATCTCATTTATGGACTGGAGAGACAGAGAGGGAGAGAGAGGTGGGGGTTATTGCACCAATTTACCTGAAGGGGTTTGTGAAAGGTAGCAAGGTAGCTGGGAAAAGTGAGTTTGTTTCAGTTGCAGTGCTGACCATTGGAACATTCTGTGAGTCCACTAAAAACAATCTTAGCAGTCAACAGATGGGTCAGTGGAGGAGCAGTGGTAAAGAATGATATGCTGAAGATATGAGACAGGAAGGAGTAGTAACAGTGAACAGAGAACTGGAAAAACGACTTAATAGAAAGTTTCAAGAGAATTTTCCATCTGGAAAACCAGGAACAAAATTCAGTCATCAAGTGATGATGCTAATTGAAATGTAAGAAAAAGTATCCTTGGCTACCTTCCCATCCAGTATGAAGCTCCATTAACTCTTGTAAAGAAAGAAAATTTGCATAATGTTATATCTCACAGCTGTAGGAGGGTATTGCTTTGCCAAGATTTAAGTGTTTGTTCTTAAGAGAGGGTAGAGAAATTTCCTGGTGATTGTGTTGCCTTTGTTTTGCTAGCTGATGACTAGCTGAAGGGTTGACATAGAGTGGTGGTAGTGCTGTCCAAGATAAAGAGAGAGCATCTTTCCCTTAGCAAACTCTGTGTCCTTGTGTCTAGGATACTTCTCATGTGGGAAAAGCTACAGCTCTATCTGCTGTCTTTGCTTTGGGGCAGGAACTTTAGTGTTGAGCAAGGCATCTGTTCAGGAAATACAACAAGAAGAACTATTTACCATACAGAAATCTGTGTAGATTTACCAGAGGTGTAATTTTTTTTATCGTTTTTAATATTCAGATTGTTGTATGTTTTCCAAAGGCATAATCATAAACTTCACTCAGGAAGGTGACATTTCTTAATACAAAGTTATGATTAGTAATTGTATGTTGTTATCTCCACTAATATTGCGAAATACTCTCATCAGTAAAATAATTTTCTAAAGCAAGTTAATACACTCCTGGAATTACAGATGGAATGCAATAGAGAGGGTGTTTTTATTCATATGGAATCTAGACTATAAAAGGTGGTTTGAAATATATTGGCCAAATTGTAGAATAGTTTGTGTTTGATGGGACTTTTAAAGATCATCTAGTCTAGCCCCCCACTGCCATGGGCAGGGACATCTTTCACTAGAATAAGTTGCTTAGACCCCTGTCCAGCCTCACCTTGTTTCCAGGTGTGGGCCATCCACAACTTCTCTGGGCAACCTGTTCCAGTGGCTTGCCGCTCTCATAGTAAAGAATTGCTTCCTCACATCTTGTTTAAACTTATTCTCTTCCAGGCTAACATCGTTGCCTCTTAAGGGTCCTGTCACTACAGGCCTTGGTAGAAACTTTTTCTTCCTTGTTCTTAGAAGCCCCTTTTAAGTAAGGCCACAGTAAGATTTTTTCAGAGCCTTTTCTTCTCCAGGCTCTCTCAGCCAACTCTCTCAACCTGTCCTCATACAAGACATATTCCATCCCTCTGTGTTTTATGGCCCTCGTCTGGACCCTCTTTAACAGTTCAAAGTGTTTCTTGGCCCGGAAGCCCTAGAACTGTATGCTGGTGCTGTCTCATGAGAGTGGAGCAGAGGGGGAGAATCACCTTGGTTAACAGGGTGACCACACTTCCTTTGGTGTAGCCCAGCATGCTTTCTGAGCTGAAAGTGCCTGTTGCCATTTCATGTCCAAATTTTCCATCCGTACCCCCAGGACCTTCTTGACAGGGCTGCTCTCAGTCCTCTTGTAACCCAGCCTGTAATGATACTGCCGATTGCGCCAACCCAGGTGCAGGACCTTGCACTTCACCTTGAATGTCATGAGGTATATGTTTGCCCACTCCTTAAGCTTCTCATTGTCCCTCTGGATGGCATCCCTTCCCTCAGTACACTTGCCAGCTCTGTGTCATCTGCAGACTTGCTGAGGGTGCACTCAATTGCTATGTCTGTGTCATTAATAAAGATACTGAGCAGTACTCGTCCCAAAACACGCCCCGATGGACATTAGTTGTTACTGATCTCCCTTTGGGCATTGAGCCATGGATGCAGCCACCCAGCTGCCATCTCTTGAGTAGTCCATCAAAATCATATTTCTCCAATTTAGCCACAAGGCGTTGTGTGGGAAATAATAGTTTCCTAAAGGAAATAATTGTTTTCTTTGCGTTATTAAATATGTAAAGTAATTAAATTAAAACTTCTAAGCAGTTGTGATAAAAAGCATTGATTATTTCCCTTTACATGCTTTCCCTTTTTATCAGGTTTTCATCTGGAAACAAAAACCTTCTTTCTTCTAGGAGACTGAAGTTGCTGAGTGACTGTGGAGAGTCAGATTTAAGCAAACCCTCCGCCCTGCTTTTGAATGCCATTGCATCTCTCTCAAATGGACAGTTTGACTGAAGCAATTCACTGTGGATGTTCAGAGCTTATGAATTTGCTCTAGAAATTCAGGTTATGACCATGTATCAATTCATATTATTCCTGCATGCTGTTTCTGTTGATAGTGAAATCTATTTGTAACAAACATCTTGTAGTCTTTTTATTCTGAGGAACAGAAATTGAAAGGAGGGCAATACAGGGAAAAATTCCCATGCTTTCAGTTAAATCTACTTAGACAAAAGTTTGTGTAAAAGTTTCTTTAACAGAGTGTCCTGAAAATGCAAACAACAAAGCAATTGGGAAAGAAAATTGGATTTTAAAAAGATTGCATCTGGTTTTGGCACAGTTGGATCTCTATGGACATCATGGTTTTGCTTCTTAAAACATCTGTTTTAAAATGTATGTGATGCTGAAACTAGTGTTGTCACTAATAATTTCAGATTGAGTATGTGTTACTGTTGAGGGCCTGTGATAGTCTATGACTTGATTTTAATGTCATTTAAAGACACGCAGAGAAGAGGGATAAAAGTACAGGCTTCTTTTAGGATTGTGTTTTTTCCCACCTTTGGGTTGTGACTGTTATTTTTCTGGTTCCCCAGCCTATTGTGGATGAGTTCATTATGGCATGCAAGGTTCTCTTAGCATAGTAATCTGTATTTTATAGAAACCTGTACAAAAAGTATTATTGCAGATGGCAAATTCAAAGGACATTCAGATGAAAACATACATCCTATTCCTAGGTACTGAGCATCTGGAAAGATAACATTTGCCTGCTGTGAAGTACAGCTGGTCAGAGTTAAGTCTGACTATGATAGGGAATCTGTCCATTTAATAGTAGATGCTCAGCAAAACCCCAGCCAAGTGCTTGGGATTTCTGTTGTATTTTTCAAGTGTGATTTAATAGATTTTATAGTNGTGGCTTGCCGCTCTCATAGTAAAGAATTGCTTCCTCACATCTTGTTTAAACTTATTCTCTTCCAGGCTAACATCGTTGCCTCTTAAGGGTCCTGTCACTACAGGCCTTGGTAGAAACTTTTTCTTCCTTGTTCTTAGAAGCCCCTTTTAAGTAAGGCCACAGTAAGATTTTTTCAGAGCCTTTTCTTCTCCAGGCTCTCTCAGCCAACTCTCTCAACCTGTCCTCATACAAGACATATTCCATCCCTCTGTGTTTTATGGCCCTCGTCTGGACCCTCTTTAACAGTTCAAAGTGTTTCTTGGCCCGGAAGCCCTAGAACTGTATGCTGGTGCTGTCTCATGAGAGTGGAGCAGAGGGGGAGAATCACCTTGGTTAACAGGGTGACCACACTTCCTTTGGTGTAGCCCAGCATGCTTTCTGAGCTGAAAGTGCCTGTTGCCATTTCATGTCCAAATTTTCCATCCGTACCCCCAGGACCTTCTTGACAGGGCTGCTCTCAGTCCTCTTGTAACCCAGCCTGTAATGATACTGCCGATTGCGCCAACCCAGGTGCAGGACCTTGCACTTCACCTTGAATGTCATGAGGTATATGTTTGCCCACTCCTTAAGCTTCTCATTGTCCCTCTGGATGGCATCCCTTCCCTCAGTACACTTGCCAGCTCTGTGTCATCTGCAGACTTGCTGAGGGTGCACTCAATTGCTATGTCTGTGTCATTAATAAAGATACTGAGCAGTACTCGTCCCAAAACACGCCCCGATGGACATTAGTTGTTACTGATCTCCCTTTGGGCATTGAGCCATGGATGCAGCCACCCAGCTGCCATCTCTTGAGTAGTCCATCAAAATCATATTTCTCCAATTTAGCCACAAGGCGTTGTGTGGGAAATAATAGTTTCCTAAAGGAAATAATTGTTTTCTTTGCGTTATTAAATATGTAAAGTAATTAAATTAAAACTTCTAAGCAGTTGTGATAAAAAGCATTGATTATTTCCCTTTACATGCTTTCCCTTTTTATCAGGTTTTCATCTGGAAACAAAAACCTTCTTTCTTCTAGGAGACTGAAGTTGCTGAGTGACTGTGGAGAGTCAGATTTAAGCAAACCCTCCGCCCTGCTTTTGAATGCCATTGCATCTCTCTCAAATGGACAGTTTGACTGAAGCAATTCACTGTGGATGTTCAGAGCTTATGAATTTGCTCTAGAAATTCAGGTTATGACCATGTATCAATTCATATTATTCCTGCATGCTGTTTCTGTTGATAGTGAAATCTATTTGTAACAAACATCTTGTAGTCTTTTTATTCTGAGGAACAGAAATTGAAAGGAGGGCAATACAGGGAAAAATTCCCATGCTTTCAGTTAAATCTACTTAGACAAAAGTTTGTGTAAAAGTTTCTTTAACAGAGTGTCCTGAAAATGCAAACAACAAAGCAATTGGGAAAGAAAATTGGATTTTAAAAAGATTGCATCTGGTTTTGGCACAGTTGGATCTCTATGGACATCATGGTTTTGCTTCTTAAAACATCTGTTTTAAAATGTATGTGATGCTGAAACTAGTGTTGTCACTAATAATTTCAGATTGAGTATGTGTTACTGTTGAGGGCCTGTGATAGTCTATGACTTGATTTTAATGTCATTTAAAGACACGCAGAGAAGAGGGATAAAAGTACAGGCTTCTTTTAGGATTGTGTTTTTTCCCACCTTTGGGTTGTGACTGTTATTTTTCTGGTTCCCCAGCCTATTGTGGATGAGTTCATTATGGCATGCAAGGTTCTCTTAGCATAGTAATCTGTATTTTATAGAAACCTGTACAAAAAGTATTATTGCAGATGGCAAATTCAAAGGACATTCAGATGAAAACATACATCCTATTCCTAGGTACTGAGCATCTGGAAAGATAACATTTGCCTGCTGTGAAGTACAGCTGGTCAGAGTTAAGTCTGACTATGATAGGGAATCTGTCCATTTAATAGTAGATGCTCAGCAAAACCCCAGCCAAGTGCTTGGGATTTCTGTTGTATTTTTCAAGTGTGATTTAATAGATTTTATAGTTTGTTTTGTTTGGGGTTTTGGTTTTTTGTTTTTGTTTTTTTTCCCTTAATGCAGCAGGGTTGATTTGTATCCAAAGGATAGGTCCTGGAATATTCCGTTGCTTACAGTGTCCCAGTCATTGTACTTCTCTGCATCTAGCATCATTTCAGAAAGGGGCTTCTACAGAAAAACTAAACTAACTTTTAAATTTCCGGGAATGTAAATATATTCAAAACCAACAAAACAAAACCAAACACATTCTTTAGTCATATGTCACTAATTGATTTTTGTTTAAGGTAGGTTTGAGAAGGCTTGAAAATCTACAATTTTACTGGAAGGCTGTGCCTGCCAAATAGTTACAGCTTGATCTCAGAGGCTGGGGAAAGAAACAAAACAGCACTGGGGTTTTCTAAAACCCTGAGTGATTAATGTTTAGTTAGATAAATGTAAATACCTCTTATCAGGGCATTAAGAAACAAATCTTTTTTTTCTAAAAGAGGCTCTTAGAGAGTTCTTCATTATTTCACTCAAGGTATGTTGTTCTCTGAAAGCCATCACTTGAAAGTGTAATGTCTGTGGGAATGGTTCATTAGCTAATGTATTTTACTCACCATGGTACTTACAATTAATCCTTGTAAAAATGCTACAATAAAAAATATTTCTCTCATTATTTTATGCAACAGATGCAAAGGGGAAAAAACACCTCAGAACAGATAGGTGTAGTCCTATTTTGACTCCTTCTCCTACAGGCCATTAAACCAGGTTTTAATGTGTCTTACAACAATTCAGATATTCTGATCACTTCCCTAATGGCAATTTACTATGACTTTAATCAGTCATTGGGTGAGACTTACAATCAATCTTTGAAAGAATAAGTAGAACCTCTGTCTCTTTGTCTTGTAGGTGAGTGTCTTAATTGTTAGGTTACAAGTCATGTTTCTGTCTAGTCTAATGAATCATGAATTCTCCCCTTGCACAAAGTTTCAGTAGATGGCAGGAAGACTGTGTTTATGAATGCTCTCTAGTTGGATGACTAGGAAGTTCTTCATAGAGTATGGACTGTATGACTGCGGGGGGTGGGAGTGTTAAATCTCTACAATCTGAGAATTGGCACAGGATTATTATCCTGGATTAATACCTTTTGGTTTAAAAGATTTGGCTTTAGACTTGAATTTTGAAAACTGGCTTTTACAATGAGGTTCTGGGTTATGTTAGTGTTTGCTCAAGTTTGGTCCATTAGGAGTTTCATGCTCTTGGAAACTGGGTTTATGTTTAGTGCCGGGTTCATGACCTTGCTGGCGTGGAAGATTTTTTTAACCATCCATGTCTGCAACTTTTGGGGCCTGAACTTGGTGGGCCTGTCGAGTGGTTTTGTGATGCCTGTAAGGATTTTCATCATGAATTTAGGCTTCTAATTTTCATTGTTCTGCTTGTGGATTTGGATGGACCTACTTAGCTCTGTATGTTTCCATCATTCTTGCCTGAATGTCGAACTGGCCTGGACATAACTTTTAGGGCAAGGAAATCCTCTGTGAACCAGAGTTGTGCTGCTGGGTCTGCTGCTGGGTAAGCCCGTTATATAAACGGCTGTGTATTTGGAAGAAAAACAGACAAACCTTATTTCCACTCTTGTACAAAAATCCTGGCTCTGATCCCTTCAACGTTGGTGTAAGCTCCACGTGAGCACCAGTAGCCAAAGAGATCCTTTTTAGAATTGTGCATTCAGAATCCTTTATGAGGGCAGTCAGTATGTTGAAGGGAGTTTTTGCAACACCTCTCTACACGTGAGAGACTTCAGGGTTCTTCAGATCCCTCTGTATGATAGTTCCTGTGTGGTTAATTTTCCAATTTTTTTTTTCTTTTTTGCAGTGGTACCCAAATACACTTCGTAGAAGTTTAATGCAAGGTCACGTACTCCTACAGAACTGGGATATCAAACACAGTGTTTCTGGAAGGATGTGAATGCCTTTTTGAGCTTCCCTTCCCTGCTGTGGACAGCGAGCACACACAAGTCACGTGTTTTCTTTAGGAAGCCAGTTCCTTGTATGCAATGTGGCTGCACTGTCTTTGCAACAAAACTGGGAGGGTGATATTTGTGTTGCAACTGGCAACTCTTTTTTTTTTTCCCAATCAATTCCTAATTCACCAGCTACACCCAGACACTTCCTTCCACTGCATAGCCACTTACATTATTTGTATGGGTTTCTGTAGCCCAGAAAAATAATTCATTGTAAGTATAGCTCAGTTGTGTTTAACTGGAGAATTCTCTACCTGTAACTGCTGGATTGTCATCACTCACTGAAAGCAAAAACCTGTTTTTCCATTAATGTCATCATACATAATTCTAAAATCCTAGCCAGAGGGTAAATAACTTGAATTTAACTGTACTCAGCACGGTATCACTTTTCCCCCACATTAGATTTACTTTATCTAGTTAACACAAAATCCAGGGGTTTTTTAAAAATTCAGTTGGATTTTATGGATCATTTGTTCTAATATAAAGCTTCTCTGTCTTTTCCCCAGATGATGACAGGAGGTTTTATGATATCACCACAGGTACCACAGGGCCCTCCTATAGCTTATTTCATAGTCTGTCATTCCTTTGAGTTACTGTTTGAATTACTCAGCAGCACTCAGCACTTAAAAACAGTTCAGTAGCTTTGCCATCCCCTAAAGGCTAGAACAGCTGCGTTACTGAATCCTCATTTGTGTCCTCCCCACTCCTCCTTCCTGGGACTGTTTCATTTCCCCTCCTGCCTGGAAGGTGCCTGTGACTGTAGCAGCTTTTTTTGTTTTGTTTCTGTAACACCTCATCCTCTGCTTGAACTCATTGAGTAATAGTGGTGGAAATGTATGTGCAAAGCCTAAAGGTAGGCAAAACACTTTACTAGCTGCTACTCGAGACTTGCAATACAGCTTACAAAATCTGTGCACTCTACAGAAGCTTTCTATGTGTATGTGAATACTGCATGTAGGCTACTCCTTAAGACCCAGTGTAATTTGGGTCCTTAGCTTGAGCCTTGTCTCTTAAAGAGCAACTCCAGAATGATTTTATGGAGGTATTTGGGGTATATTTCCTGTGTTGCTTGTTTTGCAGAGTCCCTTACATAACCATTCTGTGTTAACTTTGTTTATCTTGATGATGCAAAGTTATCAAGTCTTCCTTGTCAGTGTAGCCTGGTTTATGGCTTCCCATTTTTTTCACTTTAAACTGCATTCTGTGTCCTAGTTGACAGTTAAAAGGAAAGTCAGTATTTTGATAGTCTTACTATCATCACCTAAATGCTGACAAGTTTCAGAAGATTTTTTTTGTAGTAGAAAGTAATTTGGGCAGCTGGATCTTTTTGTGAACCTAAAAAAATCTGATATATCTTTGGTCTTCAATTTTGTGTTGTGATTTATCTTTCTATAAAACCTTTTCCATACAAACAGTAATAAATGAGTTTTGTTTGCTTACTGAGGCATTTTAAGTTTTATTGCTTATGTAGCTTTTGTGTCTAGATTACAATATGTATGTATTTAGAGAAAGAAAATATGTGCATACAAGCACTTGCTACCTTTACTGCAGGACTCTTGTGGCTCCTCTTTGGACTGGTTCAGCTCTCACCTGTAGTGACCAGTCTTTTGACACTCTGCAGTTTCAAATTTGTGTGGTTCAGGTCTGCAGGGCTCCTTTCTTGCTCTTGTCATTTTTTTCAATATCCCTAATAAACAAGTTGAGTGTTCTGGTTTATTTAATCTGTGTGCAGTGACAAATTACAGTTTAGATAATTCCTGCACATTTTTTTATGGTTTCATGTAATCTCACCAGAATTCCACTCATACTCTAGAATTGTCTACTAGACACTTGGGGCATGTATGTATGTGACTTATTTAGATAATTTGTGATTAATATACTTAATATTGTCTTAAATTCTTTCTGATGATAATAGGAAAAAATGACCTAATGTTTTCTCTCTTCTTATTTTCCAGCTGTATGGGGAAACTTTGTCAATATGAGGTAATGTATATAATTTTTGTTTTGAATATCTTTATGTGTAATAAAATTAACTTACCTTTCCCATTAATATATATAAAGCAGGGAGAAAAACAGCAGCTCACACTGTTGTTTGGGTGGTTGCTAAGCAGTTGATGCCACTTTTTAAAAGTACAAGGTATTCAGTCTCAAACGTGGTTGTATGCTGTAGATCTCACCCAGGATTTTACTAACACTTCATCATTTGCCTTTCTTTGCACAAATTCTTCTTCTGATTTTGGCCAGTTGGTTGACATACCTGGTTGCATAGGCGTGAGTTCTGCTTTTCCTCTGCACAAATGTGACTGTATCTCAGGGATAATGTGGGCTTAAATATTGAAGAGCAGCACATTCTCCACTGCTTGCCATTATTATACATCTGTACCTAGAATCAGAAATGTGCTTTAGAGAGTTTTTGCTCCTCCACAGTTAATTGGTAGAGAATCTGATGGTTTAACTCCTGAAAAGCAGAAAATCCTGCATTGTCCCCTAGAATTTTTTCCTTTAGAAACAGAAAGACAATATGTATGCATAACATGCAGATTTCTACATTTCTGCTTGCATGTGAGTTTTTCCTCAGGAAAATTCACCAGAAAGACACAACTGCAAAGGAAATTGATGCGAATATGGGGACAACTTGTTCCCTACAGCAAAGTCACTGTATAGAGGGCAAAATATTTTACCATGTTGCTTTGCTAGTAAAGGGTTTTGGTATTCTGTTGCCATGCCACTCTTAGCAGCACATAGTAAGGAAAGCTTGGGACAAAATAAGGAAAATAATGAATTTTCTCTGGGCTCTGATTCACCCAGGCCAGCTTACCCTGGGATCTCTTTCTATCCTAAGTGGTCCACTCTTGGAGTTTTCCCACCCATGATGCAAAGAGTTCTCAGCTGTCAGGCAGCCAGCTGCTGGGCTGCTGTGGCCTGCAGATGGAGATATCATTTGGATTACCATGTTATCATGACCAGCAAACTATGGCATCTTAACAGCTGTTACATGAGCAGCTGAGCATTTCTTAATGAAGGACAAGAACCTCAGAGAGGGGTTTGAGGAGGACAGGTGGGTGTAGGATCCAGGATGTTTATTCCCTGATAAGCTTCCTTACAAATCCTGCCACTACCTCCATCTGAATTCTTATTTGAGATGTCCTCTAAAGAGCTGTTAAGGGGGAAAATTATTTCTGAAGGTCTGATGTTGGTCCTCAGCCAGTAGGATTGTCTTTGTTAGGAGGAAATGCTCATTAAAAACTAAACTGCAGAGTGCCAGTCTTTGAGTTCCAGGATTTGTGAATAAAAAAGAGTAGGAACTATTTTGTGGGGACCTTTTAAAATTTTGAGGGGTTTTCCGAATTTTCCTTGCTCAGTTGTAAGAGAGGAAAGGCTATCTATTCCATAGTTATTTGCATAGTTTTTTGCAAATTTCTGTTACTTGGGAAAACATTTTCAAAACCCACCTGGATAGCTCAATATTGCTTCCTTGTAGTAAATTCATTCTATGTTAGCTGCAGGGGTTTTATTTGCCACTAATGCAATAAATGACAACTTGTTTTGAAAAGATGACTCAGGGTATGTGTGTCTTAGTGGAGAAATTTACTGTATTCTTTAGAGATACAAATGAATCTGGTCAGTAAGGTCTTTGCCTCAGTTATAGACTGAACTGACTTTTTTTGAAAGTGAGAGTTTCACAGAGGGTTATGAAGGGAATCGTTGCTTTAACTTTTAACAGTGTGCTGTGTATATATATCTGCTTAATAAAGGATCTTCTGTTTCTCTAGGTGTAATGAACTCAGATCCCAAGTAAAGGAGCTCTGTTTTTCACTTGAAAGAACTCCATTTTATGTTGGATACTCATAAATCCTCTAGTATGCAAAAACTTACTACTGTGAGATAAACAATTCCCCTTTCAGAAGGTTTAATTGGAAAAAAAATATAATTACACAAATGTAAGGAAAATTGCATAACCTTGATACAAGAGGTAGAATTAAAAAATATATATTCTACACTTGTAGAAGTTTACTCAAGAGTGAGCATAACTGAAGACACTTTACACAATCAGATGCTAAATAAGACCACACAGATTTGTGCAAGATACTGGCCTTTTAGACAGTACGCCCTTTTTCACAAGTTACCACAACATGCTTCATCCTTGGCCTCATTTCAAATGAGTAACATTTGTGTGAGGAGTCAGTACTGCCCATCAGGCGGCCACTAAAGGCACATTTCAGTACAGTTGGGGGATTTTTCCCAGGTGTTTGGAAAAGTTCAAAGTCAAAGGGAGATACATTTGCCCTTCTCTCTTTTTGATCGATACAGCTGTGGCATTAAGGGAAAATGTTTTGTCAGCATACAGTAAGCAGAGACCCTCAAAGAGGCATTTTGGGCCTTTGCACAGTGAAGTTAGACTCAAAAGCAGTAATTAGACACTTTTCTAAAATGAAGTTAATTTTCTATGTAAAATGAATGTCATTTTTATTGTTACTGCTTTTTCCTGTGGGCTTGGTTCGGTTAATTAATGGATATCAACAGAAATTAGACTATCTAATTTATTCTAATTATGTCTTTGAAATAATACTAACTCAAGATGCTTTGAGGATGCTGTTTCAATATGATGCAGGTGCAGTGGAGCAGTTACTGCTTAGGTATGGATTATTTTCTTTCTTTTCTTGCTAACAGGTCTCTTCAAGAAAATGGGGATCAGAAGGTGGAAAGTAGAATAGAGGAGGTTAGTTCGCTAATAGTTGTAGTCTGTTTTGTTTTGAAGACTCTGTTTCACTCATTTCATGTTGAAGGGATATGTTTAGTTTTATCTCATTACTCTTGATTCTGCTAAAACGATTCAAATCTTTGGATTTGTGTCTGTGCATAAGTTTTTGAATTTTTCCTTGCTCTAGTGGAGTTTCTAACATTGATCTGTGACTCCACTTTCTTTTCATTAAAACCTTTCTTGAAAGTGATAGATCTGCTGATGCATTTGTTGCAGAGACTATGGTAGAATCTTACAAAGAACTGTTTTATTTGTTACTGGAATGATGTACACAAATTCTTTCCTCTGAATCCCTTACCAAATGTGAAGTATATATATGGTGCTTTACAAATATGAAGGTACCCAAAATTGCTTTGCGTTGTTCTTAACTAATGAACAAAGATAGCAATGTTTGTGGCTTGGGAGGGTGTGCAGTGCCAAGGCTTTAAGCACAAGTCCTGGCAGTTTCTGGAGTGGACATGGGTACAGAACATACTCATAGTTCTAGTTCTGAACTTCCGTACCAATACCTCTGAATTTCCATTTCAGCCTCACTTGGATGTGAAATATTAAGAATGTGTGCAACAGATCTTTCTCCAAATGTTTTAGACTTCCAGTCTAATAACAATAAGACAAAGAATTAAATAGATAGAGAAGTCCTTGAGGCTGATACCACTTACCCTTGTGTGAGTTTGTGTTCCTGAACTAGTGTAGTCTGGTCTGCCTAGTGTCTTGTATTCCAGCAGGTTTATATAGCAGTTGTTCCTCTGGACACAGTGAGCAGCCCATTGAAATTGCTTAAAATCAATGGAAAGCTTGTATTCTTAGTTTTCTTTTGCATTCCTCTCTCTCTGTTACTTTGTTTGGTTTGTTTGGTTGTGTTTTTTTTAAATTCTGATAAGTGTTGGAACAAGCATTGTGAAAATTCCAGTTGTTTAAAAATGGTGAAATACTTGAAATTCGATGTGTAGATCAGAGTTACTGTAAGGTCTGAGAAGTTGGACATCTTATTTTTAAAGCTGTACTTGTTTAATATCTTAACACCATCAGAATAAGTATAACTGTTTCAAGAACTATTTGCTGTTCCACAGAGCTAAATATTTAATGAATATAAATGACAATACCAAATTGTTTCCTCTTAACATGAATATGCAGCTTTATTCAATTTATGAAGTTCCTATATTGTCTAGCTCTAACCAGAAGTATTTTTATAAAACAAATTAATGGTGGTTTCTGATGTATTGCCACTTAGTACCAGTTAAAACCTCTGACAGCTTTTGACTTATGTATAGCCCTAGAGGGTAAATTTTGTGACAAGGCTTTAGTAAACTTAAAAACAGGAGTTGGAGGACTCTTGTTGAAATTCAGCGGGACTGTTAGGAATTTGGGTCCTGTGATAAAGAAACTGAAACTGATGCCAACTTAAGTGATTCTCCCTTCTCAAGCAGTGAAAATGCAAACTGAAGTCTTTGTGGGTGAACTATATTCTCTAATTAATTTCCTTTGAATATTTTCTTAAGCCTAAATATACCCTCAAATCATGATGTAGAACATACTTAGATATTTAAACATGCTGTATCTTTAAATTTACATAGCATGTTCTGAGAGAATCAGAGCCATTTCACTGGAGCTAATGCCCCTCTCTCAGTGTCTGTGTCCTCTGTATGCTTATCTATTGTCCATTTAAATGGTTGAGGTTTAAATTACTGTCGCATTGTGCTGTTGCTGGATAGAGGTTACCTTTGACAACCTCAGACAAGTCACTTATGACTTCACTTTGCCAAATAGGAATCATACCATTGGATGTCCTTGTCAAGACTGTGGTACTCATAGCCTTGAGATGTTTTGTTTTCAGTAGCAAGCTAAGGGATTTCATTTCACACTGTTCTAGGAGATTTCATTTTTGGTGGAAAAAGTTCAAGGTTTTTTTAATACAAAGGAAGCTTTAAAGTGTAAGTTTCTTGGAATGTCTTCAGTAAAGATCTGCATAGGAGACTGTTTGCCATGATTTTTGCTCTAAGGCAACTTCCTATGTGCATGTGTTGTGATGTGAATCTTGTTTTGTTCTTCACAGATTAAATGTTTTTCCTTTATTTTAGGCTGTTGCACCTCTGAGGGAGAAAATCAAAGATCTAGAAAAAAGGTATGTCATCTGCTGAATATGGGAAGCAGCTCAAAGGCACAATTTCTTTTCTGTAGCAGTCAGTTCTGTAGGTGTAAGCGTGAAATAAATTTTTGTATATACCTTCAGCACCTTTGGGTTGTTATCACAGATAAGTGAAGACAGGGCATTGAATGCTGAGACAGTAGTGGTTAAGGTATTCAGGCTGATTGATCCTACTAAACCAAGCTGGGAGTGCTGAACTATTGTGAAGTTCAAATGCTGTGGAAGAATTTGCTGTTTGGAGTCCTGCTGATGAATGGATTGCTGTGGTTTATGTCTGCTAAGACATACTGGTTTCTTCTTCAAGAGACTGAAAATGTGTTTGACCACACTTTTCCCACACTTGTGATCGGTTACTGTGGTTCAGCTAGTGTACAGTGATTTGCTTGTGAATCTTAGTCTGTGTATGTGCTTTGGATGAGCCTGACTGACCTGCTTCTCTTAGGATTTTTGCAGGAATGTGTTAACCCTCACTCTGCCTGTTTGCCTTAATTCAGATCAGTTCTCTGATCTGGGTGTCCTCACGGACAGGTGCTTTCCATCAAAATAAGGTCTGGTGTAGGGGTGGGAACTGCCAGCTCTGACAAGGCCATACTGCTTTTGCCAGTGGTACTGTTCTGCAGGTGACACTGCTGGTGTCCCAGGCAAAGCAGAAAGTGCAGCATTGCAAAGGGCCAGGTCTGGATTGTCCAAGCAGTCCCAGTAAGGCCTTGCGGGGTATTGCTCACTGGTGGCTGTGTGCTGTTCCTCTGGAGAGGGGACAGAATACCATTGCTGCTGGCCAGGGGTATGCTTGACATCTACAGTGCTTTGGTGTTCAGAGTTTTGTCTTGTCAGTAAGCAGCTGCCCCTCCTCCTTTCACCCTCATGAGCTGTAAGGAAAGAAAAAAAAAAAGGAGAAAACATTTCAGTTCTGTTTTTTACAATTGATTTGAAAGGTTCGGTGACCTGCCACATGCAGTTTATTTCAGTGAGAATACTGATCTGATTTCTCATCTCTTAATGTGCACATGAGCATCATAGGTTGAACTAGGCATATATTGGCAACGTGAAACAAATTGCAGATTTCATCACCACCGTGCCAGTTACAACATTCAACTGATTTATTTAATCTTTGTTGATAGTCCAGTAAACCTTCAGCTTCACTTGTCGTAATTCAGGTATTTTCTTCTGCCATCCACAGATGACCTTTGTGGGAGGGTATCCTTATTAGCTGTTTTATTTAATAATTGTTGTATTTTTTCAAATGAGCAATGAGTTGTTGAATGAAACCATTAAGTTAAAACTTCTCCCAGAAGCCATATAAATACTCTTGCCTTTTCATGTGTATTGATAAGTCTTGTTTCAGACCTCTAGGAAACAGGAGAAAGAATAAAACTATTTTTTTACTTCTGTATAAGCCAATCTGAAAATTATACTTTCACAAAAGGGGGGCTCTTATTATTGTCTTATTATTATTTTTCAAATAATGTATCTGTTTACCTCTGGTGGGTCAGCTGAATGTGGGTTGTTGCAATTATAATACTTTTTTAAGTTTTACATCTATGTGAAGTGACAGTAAATAACAACTCACTGCCAGATGCCTGAAAGCTGATCCTGCTTGCAAAGCTTACTCCAGTGTCAGTGTTTTCTTACCTCATAAGCTGATAAAACCTGAAAGCAAGCCATCCTCATGCTTTTGAGAAGCAGGAAAGACAAGAATTCCTTAATGCTAGTCTCATGACAAGAGATCGTTTAACTGAAGCTAGAGCTGTAAAGTTTTTATTAAGAATTTGCACAGCAAAAGCATTGCCACGTAGTCATCAAAGCAAGCATTAAGTCAAGATAAACTCCATTTTGTTGCCCAAGGTCATCTTTGGCTGCCACACTCTATCCCACTGCCTTACAAACTGCTACTGGTGTAATGGAAGGAGCAAAAATGGTTGCGAGGTCCGTTTGGCAGCAATATGACTCCAGATTGGATT